>DWTT01002177.1:0-10387 GCA_018250895.1 Carterocephalus mandan | reverse complement strand
TCTTAGCTTAGTTTGGCTTAGCCTAGCTTCCCTAGCTTAGCTTTGGAATAGCTTAGTTTTCGGTCTGCAACCCGCATTACGCAATTGACCACAAGGTCGATCTCGGAGCGTTCGAGGCGCGTTGTATTCGCGCTTCGTGCTGTTAATAATCATAGGTTTGTCAAAACTAATTCCATCGTGTTTTTTTATTATATTATTTTGACATAATTTACAATACAATACAATACAATATCATTTAGTGCACCAGAAAAAAACACAGGAGAACATATATTATTACAATTTACTCATACATTCTGAGGCATTGATGAGAAAATGTTGTCTTAAAATAAAGCTCATCTAAATAATTGTATAATAAATAGTACATACATACCCAAATTTAAGCCCGGGGAACTCAGGAATTTTGTACTTACATGTAGTAGTGTTGTTAAAAATTTGTAAAAACCCTTTTTCTTTCTGTCTTCAGCTAACATTAGTCCACTGCTGGAAATATAACTCTCCCAAGGCACCCTGAGCCCAATTTCAAGCCAGTTTTAGTGCTTTAGAAGTCCTAAATGTCCTTTTAATAGACGCTCTTGTCTATGGTATTTTATCTATTATCAATTATATTTCTAAGACTTCACGTTTTGGGCATGTATAATTTTATTGTAAGTTGTAATTTCACACACGAGGACCTCGGATTCAATGGAGGGGGCAGCTGCTACATTACTTACTTATAACTTTAGAACACTTGTGCAAACCCGTGTGTTATTTTTAAAGACAATCTGTATTTTAAAGACAATTTTGTAAATAAATTAATACTGCAATGTCGACATTACTCTTATTATAATAGTGATTCTAAAACAATTTGTAAAGTTATGATTCTTCTTAAATAAATTTTATTTTTGAGAACAAATTGATTTTGCTTTCCAAATGAATCCATAGGAGACAATATTTTGCTATGATATTCTGTACAATGTGATTTTTGACTTGATCAGACGGGAAAAGTTAAGCAATAAAATACTCTTTCAAGAATAAGGTGTGCCGTTGTAAGTTTAAACTACTTGTAATTCTGTGAGCGAGACGTATGAGTGTCCTCTTTGATTAATATAATTTATACCTACCGTTTTAATTAAAGTAAAATAAAGAAATGAATAATTAGGATTACCCAAAGATTTTCAACATAGTTAAAGAAATAGATGATTTAGATATTCTTATCCCGTCTTTCCAGGGGAAATGGACTCGTCTTGTGAATACGCCAGTGTCAAATTAACTTTTGAGCAGTAGATAGAAGTAATAGATCCGCCTTGCGTATGTATATCATACTGTACCGTTTGAGCCAGAATCAATGGTTTGAATACGTTAGTATCCCCTAATAGTTTGTGGTTTGAGCAAAAAGGTCAGTTCGCGGACTGACACACATGATCAGTTCTATTTTCAAAGTTTGACAGATAATATTTTATTTACACACGTCAAGCTAAAGTATCAGTTCAATTTTTAGGTTTTCTAACATTTTTGTAGGTAGAGATATTTTTTATTAATTAAGCATTACAAAAGTACAATAATGTGTGACGAGGAATTTAGAACACTACGCATCGACCCTCGCTATCCTTTTACAAATCAAACCAAGTAAGTATTGACTACACTAATTCTTATAAAATTAGTCTCACCATGATTTTGACTTCATAAAAGAAACATCGTACCTGACCTCAACTCTATGTTCTCGGAAGGCATCTACAGGCTGTCATCCGCACTTGGCCAGCATGGTTCGTATAGCCTATGGCCTAGTCTAGGTAACTAACTACTCATTATTTAGTTACATTACGTGGAACGGAAAAAAAGCGTTCAGTTATGTTGTTTCTATAATTCTAAGCATTCAATATATCATCATAATAATATATCGTAGCGTCCATAGCCCAATTGCTCGCGTCAATTCAATGTGATCGAAAGAGTTAAGCAACGACGGGCGCGGTCGGTTTGTGGATGGGTGACCGCTAATGGCAACATTTCATCAACGCTACCGTGCTTCGGAGGGCACGTTAAGCAGTCAGTCCCGGTTGTTTTCAATGGTGGGAACAGTCGTTAAGCCTTGTTGAAGATCTTCGGGTGGCTTGAGAACATTCGACACTGGGTTGGCAACTAACCCCTCCACCAATCCACATTGGAGCAGTGTGGTGGAGTATGCTCTAGACTTCCCGCAGCTGTGTGTGGGGGAGACCCGTGCCCAGCAGTGGGACGTCTATGGGTCGCAGCGATTCAATATATCATATGTACTTACAATTTATTCTCCACTCAGTCTAGTTGAATCCTTGCGAACGTTAACAAATTAATCATTGTTCAGGGCATGCTACGACAACTATTGTGACTACTATAAATGCACGCGGCTGCTGGGCGACGTGGACGACTGCAAGATCTTCAAGCGGTACTTCGAGACCATCTGCCCCAACTTCTGGATAGAGCACTGGAACGAGCTGAGGGAGAAGGGCGCTTTCCCGGGGCCTATCTAGCGCTGCGCAGTTGACTGACCAATAAAACGTTTTGGATACATGTTTTATTTTCTTTCTTAGGAGGGATTTAGATATTCTCTTTAATATATACTAAGATATAGAGCCCATAGCCCTATGACTGGCGGCGATCGTACGTGATCGACTCAGTTAAGCAACGTCGGGTGCGGTCCGTAGTCGAATAAAAGCCTGGAATAGCCCGTGTTGGCGCTAGAAGGTACCGGCGCAATCTAAAAGTGATTCCGGAGCCCTGTAGCGCCGGAGTAGGAGTGGTTTTAGTGGGGGAAAGTCCGAAAGACAAAGCGGAGTCGCTCCCACGACGTTCGGGAACCTTTTCAAGGTTTCACCACTCGTAAAACAATGTTTTGCAGACAGCTTGAGAGCAATCGACACACGGTTGGCCACCCCGCAATTGCAGCAGCATGCTAAAGCAGCTACTTAAGCTGTATAAATGTGCATATCGACAGAATATCTTTGCTATTACAATTTGCCAGGCGTATAGATGAGCAATATTTTGCATCTAGTTTGATGGATAACCACTAGTGGCAATATTGCCATGGGCGCTATCGTGTTTACCGAACTGGTTTTTAATGGTAAAAGCAATCGACAACCCTTGGGTGGCTTATTCTGCACTGGGTTGGCCACTAACCCCTCCACCAATCGGCATTGGAGCTACGTGGAGTGTGCGCTAGACCTCTCGCAGCTGTCTGTGGGGAAGACCCGTGCCCAACAGTGGGACGTATATAATTAAATATCTTGGACATTCTCACACACGGCCATCTGACCCCAAAGTAGGCGCGAGTCTGCGATACGGGTGTCAGACTGATATACATACTCATATTTTTAAATACATACTCAAATAGACATACAGGTATTCGTCACACGAATATTTGTCCTGAGTGGGATTCGAACCCACGACCCCTGGCGCAACAGACAGGGTCACTACCGATTGCGCCAACGGGCCCGTCATGTATGGGTAAGCAATGAAACCATGAACTTGGTTAACTCATTTAATCACTATATCACCACAGACTATGGGAATTAAACATAAATAAACAGCCAACTCCGCGCGCTCAGATCCTGCCGGGGAAGGTTCCGTTGGAGCGCTGGTCGTCCCACTTCTCCACCCACTCGTTGGGGCACAGCGAGCGGTACACGCGCAGGAAGTAGTTGCAGGGCTCGTACTGCTCCCCGCGCACCTTCTGGCAGCGGTGGAAGTCCAGGTAGCTCTGGTAGCAGTGCCTAGAACACATTTATATCGTATCAAGTTGTGATAGTGGAATATTGTATTAAAAAGGCAACGCACATGTGATCTCTGGCAAAATTTAACAAAAGACCAGTCCAAGTAGAGACCCGCCACTCGACAGTCACTCACCTAACCCTATTATTATTAAGGCCACGAGTCCCCCATCCCCCACTACAGGGCACGGAACTGAGATGGTCTGGAGCCTCTAGGCTACTGCAACGCTGCGGCGTTTGCGACAAACCGCTCGCGTGGAATTAGACATAACAATAGTTTCGTTTACACCTAGTAATATTATATGGCCTATGTCACTCAGTGAAGATGCAGCTTTTTAATGGTGAAATAATTATCGAAATCGGTCCAGTAGTTTTTGTTTGAAAACATTACAGGCTCTGACAGCTTAACGTGTCCTCCGAAGCACGGAAGTTCTTCATAAATTATGTCACTGTCTGAGACCGGTACGGCTGCAACTGTGTTAACGTCTGTTCATAATATTCGAAAAGGTATCCGAAGTCCAGTGATGGACTAGCTAGCCGAACCCTCTTCATTCTGAAAATACACTGATTCAATCAACAAACGCCCATCCTCGCTTTTACGTTTTCAATTGGACGGATTCGCATAATGTGCATCATAATACAGGAACGCTAGGCGTAGTTACGTAGCCAATTACTATTAAATACAAGTATATTTACTACATATATGGAAATAACATATAAACAGATACTGTTAACATATTTACAGAACTAACCTAGAAGCATTGAGGTTCTACGACATGCCGATTTTAAACTATATAGGAATCCTGTTTGCCGTGGTAAAAGGCGGCCTACTGAAACGACCTACTAACGGCCCTTACTAATTTCACAATTATTCTGAAAACACAAATTTTTTCAAGGTCCTAATTTGAATTTGATTGCAAAACGGATAGTGTAAAATATCATACTTAAATGAGGGCATACATATATCTCAATGCAATGCCGAATGATTTTACTTGTAACGAATGTTCTTATAATGAAAAGGTGTTCAATACACACTATGCCACAAATGCTCGTAATGCCTTATCTCATTTATCAGGCGCTAATCGTCGAAACTATTGGATTGGTTTTCTACACGCGCTGAATTAACTATCGAAAATTTAACGAAACGTGTTCCTACATATCTTTTAGTTACAATAACATAGTTTATATATAATCCTACTGCTGAATACAAAAAACTTGACCATGAACGATCAATTGGTAGTATTTTGGCAAGCTTCATTTTGTCGCAATGCGGACTATCGGTCGGCGCTGACATCGTGACATCCATACTCACCGACGACTGCTCACGCTCCTTGAACTAGAAAGCTGAATACTTTACCTCGTCTGATTCTGGTTGGGAAACCGAGGGTCGAAGGGAGCGGTTTTGATGTCCGCGGGCGATTTGATCATGTCTGGCATTTTACTGCAACGAAAGAACGAGACAGTCATCCTCAAAATACTTTATTCGCAAATGCAGTCGCGGGTTAACAAAACAAAGATAAAGTTTGAAGAATACAACGTATTATTAATGTATAAAAGAAATTATTAATGTTAACGACATAAATAACGCTATGGGAGTCATGATACAAATTTACTGATATCTTAATCGCTAAGTGCTATTTTACTAAGGGTCTAGTCTTTCGTTCCTCCTCGCAGGAAGTCTCTCTGTACTTCTTGACTTCCTGCATGTAGAGGGACCAAGCGTCCTTGGGCGTGTTGTCTACGGTCTGCTCGTCTATGGCCTTGGCCTTTTTCACCAGCCCGGTCTTGAGCACACGGCCGCCACGCCGCTTTCCAATGAACGGCAAGACGGGCTTCTTAATCTCCGATTTCTTTTCTACCACCTCGGTCTTCTTGGTTTGCTCCTGCATCTTCTTGAACATTTCCAAGAAGCTGCCGTCGTTCTTTATGGGAAGCGGTAATGCCTTGGATTTGGACGTCGAAGGCACTTGCGAGACGAATTCGGCGTTGGGGAGCAGCTCGGCGAAGTTGGGGCCCTCCACCTCGGGCGGGTCGCCGTATTCAATGTCGTCGACCGTGGTGGACTCGACGGCGCCGGGAGGCGGTTTGACCTCCTTCGGCGGGCTCTTAGCGGAGTCCCTCTGTTCCTGCTTCGAGCGGTGCATTTTCCAGTAGCGCTTGCGGTCGGCGACGGTGAACTGTCCGCGGCGCTTGTCGTCGTCGCTGCCGGACCGCGACCTGGACTTGGACTTGGATTTGCGCGGAGTCATAGAACGCTTCCGCGAGCGCGACCGACTCGCGCTGCGCTTCTTGCTGCGGCTCGCGCTGCGAGACTTCTCCCTGGACGGCTTGCGTCGCGGCCGACGCTTCGATTTGGTTTGCGAGCGAGAGGACGCTGACGATTCGCTGGAGGACGAGCGCGAACGTCGCGGCTTCGGAGTCCGGGACCGCGCTCGCTTTTTTTTCGGTGTGAACGACCTGGATCGGGATCGCGAGCTGGCGGACGACCGCTCCCTGGCGTAGCATCGAGGAGGCGTCACCGAGCTCTCTCTCGGCCTCTTCGATGACTCAGAGCGGTGCTCCTTGTATTTCTGCTTCCTGGGTGGAGTTGCGCACTTCCGCGGCGGCGTTGCGGGAGACCTACATTTCCTATCGCGAGCCTTGGGCGCTGCGGGCGACGGGCTGCGCTTCCTAGGCGGTGTTGATCCTTCCTTTTCTATTTTAACTTTGACATTTAATTCTTTACTGGAATGATATTTAGATTTTGGTTTCACGCTCGTCTTTTCAAGCTTGATTTTGGGAGTTTTGCTTCTTGATCTTCTATCGCTCCCAGGACTGTTGGAACGCTTACTAGAATATGTGGCTTTATTTGCCAAGGGCGGAGTCAAGGATTTCTTTTCTTTTTTAACTACTACTTTCTTATAATCACTATCTGAGGATGAGGAGTTTGAAGACATAGATCTTCTCTTCTTGTTATTGCTCTTAGAAGATCTCGAGAACGATGGAGATCTAGAACCGGAACTGCTATCACTTGAAGAATACTTTGTCCGTTTAGATTTAACAGATCTACTTCTGGATCTTTCGATGGATCTGCTTCTAGATCTATGTCTCTTGTTAACCTCATAGCTGCTTTCCCTATTTCTCGAGTACTCTCGCTCTCTTCTTTCATATGAGACACTCCTGGACTTGGACTGATACAGTCGACGGCTGGGTTCGTAGCCTCGTGATTCATACGGAGAGTGGGGTCGCTTGGGCTGCCCCTGGTAATCGTAATTACTGGGCTGCGGAGGATAGGTGGAGCTCCTGGGGTCATAATAGGCGCCGTCGGCCGCCTGATAGTAGCTGGAATCGTAATTATAACCGTAAGTATGAGCGCCGTACGCCTGGTAGTCGTACTGTGGCGGACCGTAGTGGCTGTAGCTGACCCCGGTCCAGGGGTCGGTGGTGGGCATGGGCGCGGCGCTCGGCGGGGGCTGCGGGGCGTAGTCCGCCTCGGCGCCCGGGGGACCGCCGTCCCACGCGCCCGCATCGCTGCCGTACGCGGACATACTTATACGTGCCTCTTCGCATAACCTGCGGCAGTTTGTAGGTACGCACACACCTACAAACAGAATAACTTTTCGGTGTAGACAACAACTCTACCTTTCCCGTTTTGTTTTGCTCGCTCAACTTAATGATGATTCGTTGTAAATAATTTTGTGACGAGATTTGACGAGAACAACAAAATTACGTAATCCGCTGCCGAAAACGCGGATTGTTCTTGACATTGCATGCGTTACATATAAAGCGTAAGGATATAATGTAAATAATAAATACCTGTTTACTCATGCTCACCTTTTTGCTTTTAACTTTAATTTTCAGGAACGATTTTTGCGAACAGAAAATGGCAGCGCTCACTCGTTTACACAGAATGACCAGAAACAATATAGAATAGACGATTTTACTTTTTGGTTAGGTGTTGCTAGGTATTATGTTTACGAAAAACATAAAGCGAACCATTCAAAGTACTTTATTATGTATGTGAAAAAAAACCTCACGAACATTTCAATTCACACACACACATTTCAAACCAGACATACATTCATGAGGCTGGCATGGTCATCCAGGATGTACCAAAGCCTTGATAAAATAAAGATTTAAAAAAAAAAAAAAAAAAATTTCAAATAAAAATATTATTTGATATTATTTTGGATTGAGCAAAGTTGAATATTTGAATGGAGCAATATTAACTAATGTTCGTTCGATAATAAATAATGCTCGATCTTAAATAAATTACAGTGGACCCCCGGTAAAACAAACGTTTTGCAGGCCAGTATTGAACTATCGAATTTGTCGGATTATAGAGTACTGCTTGTACCTTGTAGTCCGACAAATTACAGATCCAATGTTAAAATTCTATTATATGTTCACTGTGTGTGGTGACAGATCGGTCAGTTCAGTAGCAGTATATGTATTCTGTGAATTTCTGTTCTGTGGTCAGTAGCAATTATTATACTCTTTGGTGAGTAGCACAGAGCAGAGCAGAGCACAGAGTACGTACATTTTTACATACGACATACGTCAGTAGCAGTACTATACTTATAAACTCCATATTTGTTCTGTGCTTATAAATCTGTGGTCAGTAGCGGCGGCAGTAGCGGGGCCGGGTTTTGTTGTTTGTATTTTATCGTAAACTTATGTTTCTGAGGTTTTATTTTCTCACTAACTTATTTGAATAATTGTTAAATCGTGTGACTTTCCTTATGAGTAAATCTAAGGTATCAGCAGAATGGAAAAAAAGAGTGAAGTCGGAATATATGCGATTACGACAAGTGAAGGTCTTGCATTAATTTATTGTCTTTGTGTGATTATTTTCTTACCGAATGTTCTTTAAGTAACGATATGTTTCTCGGTATTTAGCGATTCAAACGGGCAGACGAAGTAAAGGTGGCATGGGCGCGAAATCTGCGTATAATGTCGGAAGCTATAGAGCGCCAAGAGAGCGAAGGCTCTGAGCGCGGCCGCCGGCCCTTCTGGCCGCCGCCCGCGCCGGTCGCTAGCCACGAGAGCCTCATGAAGCGGGCCGAGGTCACTTACACTGATGGTACGTCAGATTCTATTCTTGATAATATAAAACACAACACTGAAGTGGGTAATAAGTATGCTGTGTCATCCTTATATATTAGATATAAATGGATAGTGATTTTGTTGGTTTGTCCTTCTCTGCTTCAAACATGATGTGATTTTCTGCCTATATGTAGTGTAGGTCTTGTAGAGTAAAATGCAATGCATAGTCTATATTGTATCCTGTAAAAATGCACGGTTCACGTGGAAATGCACAAAAGGACTGTAATAATGGTTTGATTTCTAATCCATTATTAACTAATTCAATCAATTTTTAATCAATCAGATAATGATTTGCCAGTGAAACGAGTGTATAACTTTTGGTGTAGCTTTAATTGAAAAAAGTTATAATTATTATATTTTTAAAACATCACTTGACAATAGAAGTATTTCTTCCTGTTAAATGAATTGATGCAGGCAAAGCCCCGGGGAAAGCTATTATTTAAAAACACTTTACTTTTAATTGGGTACATATTAATTTTGGTTTTTTATTGTAAAATAATTTAAATCCCTTGCAGCCTCCGGAGTAGTTACTACGCAGCAAGTGCCAATCCGCATCATAAACTCGGTAAACCCCATACCAACAATGTACACCTGGGCACCGACACAGAAGAACTTTATGGTGGAAGATGAGACAGTTCTGCACAACATTCCGTACATGGGCGACGAGGTGTTAGACCAGGACGGTACTTTCATCGAGGAGCTCATAAAAAACTACGATGGGAAAGTGCATGGTACATGCTTCACATTTACATTTTAAAATTTGAGCCAGCAAGAATCATTGAGATTACTTCAGCTTTTCAGCATTCATTTTATGCATTGACTATCATGCAATACAGAGTAAGAGAGCCTGAACACTGAAATGGTTTAGGATGTTTAGGTTATAATGTTTTAATTTTTTAATTTGTCCTACCAAGATCCTATTAAATATTAATATTTATGCTTTTGATCACCCTGCCAGATGGTTGTGACATCCAATTAAGCATGACTTGTCTGGAAAAGTTTGTATATTTTCATATTTTGACCGTCAGTTACATTTAATTTTAACCATTTGCATGTATCACAATAGAGTTTAACTGGAATTAAATCTTCCATTCTTCTCACGCTTCTGTCACTGATGGTTAAATACCAGAATCAATCATATAAACATCCTTCTTTATGTGCAAATTTGTGTCATATGATTATTAGATCAATTTTTTAATTTAATTCTAAACAGCTGTACAGATAGATTATTTCAGACACAATTCAACTTTATAAAAGTATATCATAAACCTTTCAACCCTTGTACGGTAAATATATTAGACGGCATACAAACATGTACATTGAGTGTTTACATTACTATGCCAGGAACTGTGACGACACCACTGGCACACTTATACAAAGAAGTTATGTTAAAATACCCAGTCAATATAAATTAAAAAAAAAAACCAACATACCATGCCTCTCATACTTTGTTTTTTATGGATACAAGATAGCAAACAAGACCATAATTACTTTAAAAACAATTATTACTCTGCAGAAATGGTACTAGGTACCGTGGCGGGCGGTGGTACTGCCCCGGGCGAACTCTATATGGAACCAATTAG
>DWTT01002176.1:0-10389 GCA_018250895.1 Carterocephalus mandan | reverse complement strand
CAAATTTTCATACTAACTTTGCACCCCCGTTTTACCCCCTTAGGGGATGAATTTTCAAAAATCCTTTCTTAGTGCTCAGCTATAGGCATTATAGAGTGATCTATATGGATTTAGTATGATGAACATCCCAAATGATTTCAACTTGCCATCAGCCATAAATCGGTTTACTCAAGGCTTGATTAATGAGATAAAAGAATCAACTATTTTTATGGACGTACAAACACAAATAATTACATCAAAATAATAATATATTCATTTGGTAAATATTAACATCCTCCGTTGTGAAAATATGAAGCGGTCATCATCATCCAACCAACATAAAACAACAAATATGTAAATCCTGCATGTTTACAAATATTGAGTAATAACGTATAACGGCGTATTTATTATTGAGAATTCATTTTGCTTTTGTTTAACTTTTATTTAACTTCACTCGTATGTACTCGTATGTCCTGGAATCTTGCAATCAATATTTCACCCACTTCCACTGAAGCTATCGAGCTGAAATTTGACACATATATTTGGTTCCGATGACAATGCATGAAAATAAAAAAAAGTTTTAAAAAGCTTTTAAAAAAAAATTTAACGGTATAATTATTATAGGAGGATTTTGTTTTTGACGTAGGGCTGACTCACAATAGATTGGAACTAAACGACCAACAGTAAAGAACGAATGTGAAATGAGTTGCGTATTAATATGATTATTTTTCATGGAGGTCTTAGGCAGGTAGACGCACAGAACAGCTTTTATCTGTTCTGTGGGTAGACGCAGTTTTTCTACTACTCACAGTGAGCCATCACATCCAGTCTCGGATATGCCGCAGAGATGTCACATTATTATTTAATTAATGAAATGTTAGTAAAATGCGTCAATCAATTGCGAGACGTGTCAATAGACGACGGTGACCACTTACCATCAGGTGGCCGTATAAATAAATAAATTAATCTGTGGCAATACTTTGTGATCATTGTGACTTGTCTATTTTAAACCTCGAACCTACGAATATATACAAGGCGTGTTACAACCCTAGCTGAAGTACAGATTGCTCGGGAGGCTGCCGATGCTGCGATTAAAAATAAAAGATCTACTTCATTTGATATTCCATCACGTAAGAAGACTAAAAGTTTGTACTAAAATTTTGTGGTTTTGTAATGATTATGTGTTTTATACTTTTGAATTTAGAATTCAGAGCTTACGTAGAAACTTAGCTTAAATTACTTTTTGTTCAAAGTTACTATAATTGAAGATATTATGATTTAAAAGGTCGAGTGATATTTGCAATACTATATATAATACTGACTAGACTGATTTGAAGAGGAGATCAACGACAGAGACGCCGCGCGCCGGCTAAGCAGCTCTCAAGTAAAGGTACGAGTGCATTTATGAAGTATTCGTAGAGCTTGAGACAGGTGGCAGCTCATGTCCTGAGATAGGGAATATTCATAGGCATAATAGGTCTCGGACGCGGCGCTTTGCGCAACCCCACGTGGTTGCATGCAACAAAGAATACTCGCAAGTGCTTACTTGTAGTAAATATACAATATGTTTGCGCTCACTTTTCAAGTTTGCCTTCAGTGCAGTGCAGCGCTGTAATTTCTACACAAAGCACATATTTGCGCTTCGTTTAACAATGATTTCCGGCTAGTTTCACTTACAATATTTAATTAAGGCAATTTGATGGTGAAAACCCACATTTTACGTATGAAAAAACAAAACAAGTCCGACAAAACTCATGTAGGTACCTAACTCACAAAACAAATAAAAAGCCACGTGGAAGTGTGAGAGCGTCGGTAGTTACACATAATTTCTTGTCACTTGCAACTTAACAGCGGAATTTGTGAAAATTTGTGGCGGCAAAAAGATGAGTATATGATTGTACGCGGGCCGGGAACATCTGCCGGTCGGCGGCGCCTTAATTAAGGCGACGTAAACTGGTTCCACCAGGAGGCTGTTGAAATCCCTATACAGTGACCATTCATATTATACCTACGGGTATATTTCGCGATTTTATTCCAACATTTTTTAACGAGTTCAATGCCTGTGCCACTTTCATGGGCACGTTTGTATTAATCGCGTGATACTTTAAAGATAGATCGAAACCGAAAGTAGGGTTGCGAAACGGGTTTCGCGGTTACAGGCAAGTTGGGTGGTCTTTTGTGGGAGAAACGAATGTTCAAGGAAATCATTCTCGTAAAGTTAAATACTTAAAGATGCAGAGAAATACGAACATGTGAAAGGCTGAGCTAAATCCGCGCTAAAATCAGTGATGATAATGGCAGCAGCAGCATTGTGACGAGGAAAGAAGTTTTATGGGACAAAAACATGACGAATGCGTGGATATTACGAAAATGATATAAAATGTTGTCGACACTGCGTCGGACATGTGAGAGACCAGGTGTCGATATGCGGCCCCGAGCAATGAGATGTAGCCATTTATATTTGTATGTATGGCGCTATATGGCCTATGCATATATTACTGCAGCAGGTAGTTACAGCACAATTAATATAATATCTACCAGCCCTGCCATGCATCCCGGGTATTGCTGAAAGAGGGAGTCGGAGAGAAACCGCAACAAGGTAGAAGTCTATACAGTAATATTCCGGCGTAAACATTTATTTTTACCGTCTCGTCCAGATTTTACGTATGCTTGTGACACAATATTGCTCGTCAGACACAATATTGTCTCTACTTTGTGATATTGCTCTCTCATTGAAAATGAATCATAAAGTACCTAATTTTGTTCTAAAATATAACAGTACTGAATTATTATTATGTTATGTATGTGATCTTGTCCGTTCGAAAAGGTGCATGGACGACCTGAAGAAGGCAGCGGGAAACCGCTGGTTTCAGAGGGCACAGGACCGGTCGTTTAGGGAAGGCCTTTATCCAGCAGTGGACCACTGCAGGCTGATGATGATTATGATGATGGTGGTGGTGATGATGATAATGATATAATGTGAAGGCAGAGTCCGTAGTCTAGAGAAAGCAGTAACGGATATTGTTGTATTATTATTTCACTTATGAGATAAACTTTATGCATGGGTTGTTATTTTTTAAAAGCTTTTATTTAACTTCACTCGTATGTATCTTGTAAGTAAGTACGAGTATGTATGTATGTCCTGGAATCTTGCAATCAATATTTCACCCACGTCCGCTGAAGCTATCGAGCTGAAATTTGGCACACATATTTGGTTCCGATGACAATGCATGAAAATAAAAAAAAAGTTATAAAAACCTTTAAAAAAACAAAAAAAAATAACGGTATATTGTTATTCTACCTGCTTACTGTGCTTCTAATAATTTATATACATTTTGCAGGTGAAGAAATCAGACTCAACCTAAGTATCATGCTATACGCAAGTATACTTGAAGAGAAAATGTTTAGGTATTGCTGCAACGGTGGTATCACGAAGCTTATCGAATCATAGACTCATACAAAGCAAAACCCACGAGACACGATAGCTTAGCGTGTGACTAAAAGCACTAATCGATTCACGTTTCGGAGTCTCGAAGAAGCCGCATCCGTTTCTATTATTTGCTTTTTCGACGAAAACAAAAGTGGCTCTCATTGGTCCGCAAAACACTTATTCAGGTAATACGTATGATCGTATGATCACGGAAGCCAGACCAGCCAAGACCAGTTCACACATGCAAGCATCGCGGTATCTCGCTGCGTACGAGCAGATGTAAGTTATTTTTAATAAACTTCCAGTCGACTCCGCGTTTGTTAGTAATGAAACATCTTTTAGTAAGGTAATGTCTTTAGTGATTAGAGCCAAAAGGATGGCGCGGGCGGGCTACGGCGCATCTGAAAGCCGAATGGCGCGTAAATTGTCGCCGTTTTGATGCTAAATTATAAAATTGTGTTTGAGTAAGATGAGCTATAAGTGTTAGTAAAGGCTCAAACAATTATTCTTGTACCTACTAAGTACTTTTTAAAGCACCATCAAAGCTAATAATTATAATAAAATAATGTTATAACAGATAATACACGTCGTAATAGCAGTGAAACGACAGAACATTTAAAATTCATCTTTAATTGAATACACCTTTACTGCGCGGCTACCTCATGGAAACCCGCAATTACCGCAATAAAGCAGGGACTCGGAATTTTAGCTATTATTCTACATCATACAATATTCAAACCTGATTCGAACATGATCGTTTACATCATTATATAATGATTGGATTGAATCAACTATAAATATGGGGACTGCAGCATGTGCAGTACTGAGCTTATTAGTTATGTTGCTTAGTTACATTGTTACAAAATAAAAGCAACTGTTCAAACCTTTAGGGAGGCAGGCGTTCAATACTGATATTTGAGGTGTTCGATACTCTCAGAACGAGACCGACGCGACGTGAAACTTTTGTATCCTTGGGTCGTTTACCGAGAATTTTATAGGAGAGGATTACGTGGCCAAAAAAATGTGCCCGAATTCCGTTGCGCTTTGAGCATAATATCATCTGGGTGCACCTTCGATCAATAGGGTGTGTGGATGAATATGTACCGCTGACAAAAGGCAAGCATTGTGGCATCCTATTAGGCGAGTAGCGTACTCACAATGCTCTTTAAAAATTTTAATGGCGTATATACGACTCCAAAGCGCGCTGAACATTGAAGCACGTCGATAATAGTCATGGATGGATAACAGAATTATTTTACCGATTGGTGACCAAGTTGTGTAGGATTTTTCGAGCTTTTTAATTTATACGTCGAAACGCCACGGGTAGTAAATGCGCAAGCAACCCGCGGCGTTTCAAAGGAGAGAGGAGACTGATTACATACATAGATATCTTTAAAGACATACTTAAATAGATAATACATATTAACATCCAGACACAGAACATACACAAGTGTTCGTCACACGAATATTTGTCCTGAGTGGGATTCGAACCCACCACCCCTGGCGATCTGTTGTGTTGCAGTCACTTTCGATTGCGCCAACGGGCCCGTCAAAATTATGATTTATCCTTCAAAACATTTTATATATGTAGTAACCGACAGGGTATGTGTTCTTGTCAGCCAAATTTTGTATACGCGACCTAAACTGACCGACAGGTGGAAACTTGAGGTAACATAAGCATCGGGTTGCAGCGATGCGGTGCGCCCATAAGCAACCTTGCCACAAAAAGTTTGTCATCACCTCAGTTAATTACTGCCAGCGATCGGATTTCGTGTAAATCGTTTCGTCAAGTGTGAGGTCCATTTTTTGCCGGAACCTCGCACACGGCGCACGGCGCTCCCAGTTCCCACACTCTCCCAGGCTTCATACTTTACGGACGAAACCTCGAAGCGCTCACCACACACACATTCGTAAACAACGAATCTGTACGAAGTGCGTATTAAGAGTCGTATAAAGTCATTATTGCGTCATAAAATTGGAACGGATCCGCGGTAATTTTGCCGCGTAATTGTTATCTTGCTCTCGTCTTCGGCCCTGTCTTTTGGGTCCATAACGTGAAATTATCTGATACCAGCGTAACTCGACACGGGTTTGCCTAAACGTAAAGATATTTTTATTGGGATACGCCCTGTCGGTCGGCTCGCTTTGGCGTCCACAATACGCCGTATTGTGCCATTCATTGAGTTTCCGTGTTGGGAACTGGGCCCTGCAGGCTTGCAGGTGATTTCGCCATTCACATTTTACCGGGTTTCGATTTGATCCGCGAGACATTTTTGTTCAGACAATTTTTATCAAAGGCGGTGAAAGAAAATTAAATTTGATTTGAAATCATTTCGTATTTTTTATATAATAAGCTATTATTTAACTTCACTCGTATGTATCTATGTATGTATGTCCTGGAATCTTGCAATCAATATTTCACCCACTTCCACTGAAGTTATGGAGCTGAAATTCAGCACACATATTTGGTTCCGATGACAATGCAAGAAATAAAAAAAGAAGTTATAAAAAGCTTTATTTTTTATTTTTTAATAATTCATTTTTTCGAGGCATATTATTACTATGCATTCCACGATGCACCTAGCATGGCAGAGAAAGATGTCGGTTACAAGTAGGAAGAAAAATAGATAAGTGCATTGTTAACTTATGTATTGAGTTAACTTCACAATCGTTTCGTTTCTTGTAGCTAAGGTGCAGCAGATTGTTGTAATATTAATCTAAAAGGTAAAAGATTAAGGAGCACTTTTTTTTTCCATCCTGGAATTGCAGTTGAATATTAAATCGATATAAAAGCGGTGGCATACCTAGTGGCCGGCAGAAGGTGGCGGTTGGTGGCGGTTAGGACCAGCGAGCGTGAAGGGCTTGCCCACCTGTTTTTGCGGGAATGCAAGCGATTTTGTATCTTATTACAAGCGCCGCTAGGATGTCAACGGTGCACACATATTAACGATTTATTCATTAATTTTAACGAACTGTATTCATTACAATATCTACGCCTTCACGCGGGGTGAGAACGAGGCTGTTTCCTGTGTTTCTATGAAGCTTTTAACCCTTACATTATACGAGCTCGCGTTAATACGCAGCCTCGTGGTCGCAAGCGTGACTGCGACGCTAGAGTTCCTCGGTTCGATTCCCGGGTCAAAGTATTGTTGCGTTTTTTCAAACTTGGAATAGGACGCCCGTTGTGAGGCAATAGACTCACCGCCTATTATGGGACATAACTTGTGAAAAGTGGGTGTTACCTCTGTCTACCCTTCGGGAAAAATACACGCGTGATGTTATGTTAATATTATGCAGAAGGTACCTACTTTAATATACAGTAAGGATTATAATAGGATTCACACGTAGAAGTAGTAGTACCTATTATCAATATTTTAATCAATATTATGTATTATAGGTTAGGTATTCAGTTTACAAAACCTACTTAGGCATTGCAGTACCGTGTACAATGTGAAGTATCTAATATGATTCACAATGTTTTCCATCAATACACCCTGTAAATATTTGCGATACTAAATTTCATAAGCAAAATTCGCTGCTAGAAACTATGTTATGCGGTTATGTAACGTGTAATATTAGAGTTGTTATTCCTTGGAATTTAATCAAAAAACTTTCTGGGATGAATTTAGTGCATGTATTTTAAAAGCTTTTTTAAAAGCTTTTATTTAAGTTCACTCGTATGTATCTATGTATGTATGTGTGTAAGTACCTATGTATGTCCTGGAATCTTGCAATCAATATTTCACCCACTTCCATTGAAGCTATCGAGCTGAAATTTGGCACACATATCTATTTGGTTCCGGTGACAATGCACGGAAAAAAAAGTTATAAAAATCTTTTTTTTTAAAACAAATTTTTAACGATATAATTTATAAATAACAAACCTTTACGTAAAAAAATAATAGGTATCTTCAATATTTTTTTCTTCAAGATTGACTTGAAACTAAATTCCGAATACTAACGTTTAAAGTACAAGAGCGATTTTTGCCTACGATTGTTTAATTCTCAATAAATACTTGGTATTAAATAATTTAAAAAAAAACCGCTTCCACACTCACGCCCCTCGTGACCTTGGTGTAGGTCAAGCAGGCCTTTTTTGCCAGGCAATGTTAAGCAGTACTACGCAGGACGGACACACACAAAACATCACAATTCAACATCCACAAGCCGAACACAAATATTTTATTGCGAAGTAATATCTGCCCTGTTGGGTATTCGAACCTGGCACCAGCCGTTAGGGTTGTACAGCAAATTATTAGGCACGGACAGTGCTTTGTTGCAAACGGTACCGTACTTGGAGAGTAAGTACGTCTGATGTTTGATTGGCGATGAATGTCTTCCATTTGCTTGGATGAGACTGTAGCCAAGCAAGCACTACAGTTCAACCAGTGTAGGCATGTACTCGTATGTCAGAAGATGGAATATTCAAGGATTCTGCCGTGTCGTTTATAAGTCTAGTAAGCAAGACGGCAGCACTCAACTCTAGTCGTGGAGATAGTTTTGATAGGTGAGACTCTTGTCTTAGCAGTGATTTGGTTCACAGCGACAACAATTTCCTTAGCGATTGTGACAATCCTATAACGATTCCGTTGCGAGGTGGTGAGTTACTCGACCGGGCAGATATTTATTTCGCAGACAATTGTTATGTAGGTACTCTGTGTGTGTAGCGCTTTTGTAACAGCCATTAATATTTATAAACAAAACACTTTAACACTAATTAATGCTGACTCCAGCGGCGTAATCCAGCGCAGCTCAAAGTTGTTCCGAGATTCGTATACACAGAATTAGACGCGATACGACTAACCCAGCCGCGACGACGACGCCGCTTTAATAAGCTTTCGACAAAACTCTGAACTCTCAGCTAATTACTCTTGCATCAGGCTCGTAGTTATATATATCGCGGTATACCCTCTGAATGCATTAATATTTAGAATAGAATTTAATAAATACGACAAAAGACAAAAGTAAATTGCATACGTGGCAAAAAAAGAGACTGAACAGAGAAATTAGAAACAGATTGAATTGATTGAAAGACAGGGATCGCTCAGCTTTGCAGCAAAACTATAGCTCGTTTTCAGTGGGAGATGTTTTGTCGCACCATTAAGTAGTAGTGTTTCATATTAATATTTTTGGAAGATTTAGAAGATCTTAAGTATCCGTAAAAAAAATGTTGGGAATGCAAATTCATTCAAATGAAAGTACACACATATCGAAGACGAGAAATTTTGTCCATGTTTGCCTTCGATCAATAGTACATTATTGATCGAAGATGTTTGCAAAATAACTCAGAGCAGTCTAATAATGGCTGTGAAATAAAAACAAAAGAGCATAGCTTCTCTTTTATCAAATTACCGCGTCATAAGTTTCGAAGTTTAAAATTGATTTTAAATTTTTCAGCCAGTATTGCTATCTATGTGCCAGGTCGGCTATATTTGGGACCGTTCTAGTATCTCTTCAATCTAAACAAAATTAGATTCAAGAACTTTAATTGAATGATCTTGCTCTGTATATAAGTGAACAGTGCTGATTATATTTTCAAGGAATCGTCACAAGGTTCCTATCACATCATGAAATGTTTTAACGAACGTAAAACGGTCCAAATAAACACGTAAGAGCCGCTTAGCTGCAAGCCATAGACGTCCATCACAGACTTATTTGCGGGAGTTCTAGAGCATACTCCACCACGCTGCTCTAATGCAGTTTGGTGGAGGGGTTAGCGGTCAACCCAGTGTCGAATGTTCTCAAGCCACCCGAAGGTCTTCGACAAGGCTTAACGACTGTTTCCAGCATTAAAAACAACCGGGACCGACGGCTTTACGTGCCCTCCGAAGCCCTGTAGTGCCTATGAAATGTTGCCACTAGCGGTCATCCAACAAAGCGACCGTATTCGTCGTTGCTTAACTCGATTACATTGAATCAATGCGAGCCATTGAGCTATGGACGCTAGTAAACTTCATTGCAGTCCGACTTCCGAGTCACAGTAATCTAATAGAGCTCTCCACAGCCTAATTACGTTAAATGTGTAGTCTCCAGTCTCCAGGCTATCGGATATAGGTACCCACTTCATGCATCGTTCTACTCGTAAACTAGCGAGAAAATAGCGAGTAGTAAACTATAATGTGATCTACCAATCTGCCAATAAAAATTGGGGATAAATATAATGACTTGGATGAAAAGAAGGATGATGAAAAGGAGTTTGAGACCATAAACTGTATTACATAAAATATATACCACAGAGCAATAAATTAAGCCTAAACCAAAAAATAAAACCTAAAATACCTAACAATGGTTCTAGTCATTTTGGTCATGACTGCATTTTAAATGTTCTATGAAACAACATTTAGTAAATTGATCACCAAATTTTAAAGCATTAATTTTGCAGTAAAGTGAGTATGTATTTTGTACCAAAATATGGAGTTTTGACTGATTTTTGTTCTTCTTATGATTATAATCTAAGTACCTAACTACTCAATATACACTGACCGATTCTTAGAGATAATAAAAGATTTTAAAATTATATAAGATCGTTTCCTGTGGCTAAATTTACTTGCTAGCGGTGACAGCATAGTGGCACGCACCAACGAGTTATGTGCGATTTAATAAATTGTATGTTACCTGCTGTAACGGTAAAGAAAAACATCTTCAAATTGTTCTTGAAGGCATATGGCGTCTGCCAATCCGCGCTACGCCAGCGTGGTTCGTTATGGCTAAACCTCTGCCTATCCAAGAGGAAGAAAGGGTTGCGGTTTAGTCTAGATACGTCATAATGGAAAATATGAATTAGACGATTTTTTTTTTATGGATACAAGATAGCAAACGAGCTTGCAGCACCACCCATCCGCTGCCGCCCATGACAACTGTGTTAGTTAGTCCTGTTAGTTGGTGTAATTAATAGTCCAGTTGGTACTTGTTAGTAGGAGTCTCGTTTTAAGTCAGTCACAGATGTGTTGCTACCCTTGAGGACTAAGATGGTCGCCTCT
>DWTT01002175.1:0-10389 GCA_018250895.1 Carterocephalus mandan | reverse complement strand
GTGCAAAATTTCAAGTTTCTAGCCCTTATAGTTTAGGCCCTGCGTTGATATGTAAGTCAGTCAGTCAGTCAGTCAGTGTATAGGAAAGTAAACAAATAGGGAATAGTACCTACCCCAAATACGGAATCTAACCTGTATTGCGGTAGGACATATTAGGGGCACAATTCCATATTTGGTTACATTCCTGTAGTGTCTTGTTATTGGGAGGTTCTACCACCTTGACTCACTATCAATCAACGCTCAGGTTCCGACCGCTAAATCACTGTCTCCCATATTCGTCCACGGCTTCCCTGCCGTCCGCCACGGACGAAGACAAATACGCGGCCATTCAATGGCAGCCTCGCTTGGTGGCTACTTTAATTTATACCTTAATCGCTTAGTTAGGGCCTTTTATGTGAATGTTGGTATGACGCCCTCCTTACTCTCTACTCTATGCGTTCCTAGTATCGATATTACTCACCTACCTACTTATAAACTAAACACGGGCATGTTCTATTTGACCACATCTCTGCTTGGTTACAGGTACCGATAGTAGTTTTTTTTTAAATTGCAGAAATTGCTATATATATTGTGTATACGCGTACTTGTTGCGTAGAACCTTGTAGAACTAGAACAAGAGCATTTTTAAAACCCTTTTATTAGTTTTGTATGTAGGTATCAAAGTATGTAAGTATGCCCACTTCAAAATGTCGGATTAATTTTAAACTTTGCACACTTATCAAGGACCGATGAAAATGCAATAATTTAAAAAAAAAGTAGGATGTTTTAGTTCAGTTTTTTAAAAATGCATGTTTTTTTTTAAATTTATTGAGTTATTATGAATTTTTTTATCACCTAATCTTAGAGTAACTTACGAGTAAATTTGAATTAAACAATTACACTAATATGTATTTGCAAATAATATATTTTTCTAATTTTTTTTTAAAGGTTAATTCAAGTAATTCTATATAGTGTTGTCCAAGTCAGCACAACACTATGTGTAATAAAGTCCAATCGAATTGTTCGTACGTAACACGTGCTAGCCTCCAATCGATACAAGCTAATAAATAACACGACCCATTCCTCTCATTGTTTAATCAACGCATCTTCTATAAGCCAGCATAAAACAAAAGGCGTGACCCGTAGTATCCGTCATAAATCCACATTAAAGAATTAGACAGCACGCCCCGAACTCAGTCTCAATTATAATACTGCCAATTACAAAAGCTATCAACACAACGCGTGTGGATACACCTGATCAACCAGCTCAACATACCGGGTTAATGTAGGTTCACACGTGAACCCAGAGGTGAGAGCGATTCACCGGCGGCAAGGCCGAGATAGCGGTGCAAGGCGAACTTAACCTTAATGCAACGCATTAGAGCAAAGATTCTAATGCAGACTTTAAGAGTACAATTAAGAAAGTATCCGATAAGGCTCGAGCGAGAAGTTAGGAAACAGGACCTTATGAGAGGGGGTTAGAGGTCGTTTTGTAGTTTAGGACGATAGCCAACCGGTTGGGTCGTTCGCGAACTTTTACCTATAAATTTGTGTCGGCTAGCTGGCACGGCTGCCTAGGAACTGTGTGGGGTATGGCTGCGATAGGTGGCGAAGCGATCCCGCATCTGTTCTGTTAGGAAACACGGTATTATTGTAGAACCAGACGGTTATAGCTAAGTGGTTAAGATATCGAGAGGTCAGGGTACAATGCCCAGCCCACCGATCTTGCCAAATTATTAGTTTTTTATGCGGTTTTTTTTATCTAACACCTCTAACGTTGAGCTAGAAAACTGCATAGCTAAGTTCCAAGTCTGCAGTTTCAGTCTACTGATCTGATTGACAACATTTCAAAATTTGTAACACGTGAAACTATAAATACCGTTACTTTATTATTGCACCCTGAGTTCAAAAATAAAAACGAAAAAAATGCATTATGTCATTGCTACGGCTTTTTTTTGCCATGTCTTATGTTTTAAATTGATGTCAGTGATTAAAAAGTCAAATTATACAAATTTCATTCTACGAAAACGACGTGTATTTGTTCATGATCCTTTATCTTGTGCATTATTGATCGAAGCTACGAACAGATTAGAGTTTGACAAGCAAGTGACAAAGAGTATTGGTTACATAGGCAATAATACCATTGATGATTTTTTTAACCTGAAAATTGAAGTAAAATCTTCAGTTTTTTGAATAATTAAAAACACGTATACCTACCTTTGTTTTTCATTAGCTTTTTATAATAAAGTATGAATAAATTAATAACCGCCCACCAAGCTACTAAGCATTAGTAGATGCGGTTCGTCCCAAAACGTCCACTTCCCAAATTAGTTCTGCCGTGAAGAAATTATTAATATACATATTTTAAAGTGAATGAATGCTTACATAAAAATCAGCTGTTTATATTTTTAGCACTAATCTACGTAACGCGTCTAGGTTATTAATAAGGCTATGTCGCGAGCTTATCAGAATTATTCGTTTAGAGTTACACAAGCATCGCAACCTTTAAGTCCATTTATGGTCTGTGAAATTTTAGCCACGGTTAGTCTAGAGAGCTTTACTGTCGTCCAATTAAGAGGAATCTTTGAGATGCCGCGAAGCTACGGTACAAATTTCTAGCGAATTTCACTTTGTTGTCCTTGACTGAAAATATGTTAAACATAATAAACTTTTTCTACTAGTTGTATCAGTTGAACTACTAATACCATTCATTTGAATAACTTAAAAATCTTGATCAAGTTAGCTAAATCTTTACTTATTAATTGTATACCTACAGCTAAATAAGAATGACGAATGAACGACCAATAAACACAACACCATCCGACTCTCTCTTCCCGAAGACACATATATTTTCTTCCGTAAACACTCGCACAACTGATTTATATCTTTTTATATTCCTTATGGATGTGGTGTGAAAACGCACTTGGAACTAAAAGCTTATTTTTTATGCACCCCGACCCAAAACGTGTCGTAGATACTCGTACAACGCGGTTTATTTTGGCGAAGTGTTCACTATATTTATTGTTTAGGGGTCAGCTAAAATACAGCCACCACCAACTTGATGTAATGAAACCAATGATGAATGGGTTCGGGAAAGAAAAAAAACACGTTCAAATTAATGTTTATACGATCGATTTCTGATAATCCTGATTGATTACAAAAAAATTGACAAAAAATGTCAGAAAAGTAAATTAGATCCTAAAACCTATTAACTGAGTTAATTATGAAGTAGCTAATAAAATGTTATGAGAATCATCAAATAAAGTTTCCACTGGCGTTGATCTTAATCTGTCGCTGTTTATAAGCAAAATAAATCATTACCAATATGATTAACATAAAATCGCTGAATAATTAATATGTTGACTGCTAAATTAATCAATAACCGACCGGATATTATTATAAAGTTATTTCTCATAAATAATTAAGATTCTTATTAAAATATCATTAGCAATTTTAACACCTCCGATGCCACGCGACAAATATAAGCTGAGCCGTTGTATGAACTATTTTGTAACAACAGATTTTTCTACTGTGGTTGGTTTCTTATGGATATAAAGTAAAAAGTAATGTGCTAATCAATGAGTTGCGTGCCTTATAAAATATCGTGGCATCGGATTTCATAGCTTGTTTATACAAATGCGTAGATTTACGTCCGTGGTCGCACGTAAAAGATCTGGAGATAGGTGGCGCGGTCAATGATGAGTTTATTAATATCATTAATATGCCAATACACATCTAAATATTTAAACCATGCAGTAAATTATACCACACGCAGGCGCTTAAAATACCGTTAGAGCTGTTAGAAATTCCAAAGAAGCATATCGTTTAAACTATAAAGAAAACTTACCGCTTTGCTAACAAATAATGGAATCAGTAGCAGTCATCGAGACTTAATTTTTATTGTCGGTTGGTTTTATTTGGTACGAGCGCCTGGGGCATACTGAAAATCAACGTTCTTTATTACCTACATTACCTACATATTTAATAAATAAACAACGCTAAGAATATCTATGTAGAGTAGGTATCTACGTAAAGAATTTCTATTCCACGCTTACGAATTTGATAGCAAATCTTAATTAATTAGCATGAGGCATAGAGGAGTTACTTCACATGTTTATGCATATAATCTTCATATTATTATAATGCAAATCTACTACATAATATACTGTACTATCACAGAGGAATAGGGTATCTATAATGTGCTACTTTTTAATTTATTCACTGCTGTTTTTGCCGCCGTTCATATTTTGACGACAACAAACCTACACCTAGAACAGAATTATTCTTACCAACTAGGGTCTCAAACTGTATTGATTCTTTATAAATTTAAAACAGCAAACGACCATGCATTCACCAGAACACCACCCATCCGCTGCCGCCCGTGTCAAACTTCGAACAAGACGAAAGTGACGGGATTTAGTCCAGCAGGCCGAATTTTGAATTTTACCGGTAGTACTACTTTAAATATTCGTATTCATTCAGGAAACATTGTCGTATGCGAGTTTCATAACGAGTTAATTGTAGGCTTAGGAAAAGTAAAAGTTAAACATAAACACAGCGAAATAAATCTATTACACAAGTTAAATCGCCGAAATTAGAATTCGAGTGATACGGATGGATACGGACCACTCGTTAGATAACTCGAGCGACTGAATTTTAAAAATTGAGACAACATGAACTTCGTCGACGCTTTAGCGATATTCGTATTTGTGATTCAAAAATAACAGGTCCAATCATCCAAAGGATGATAATAGAATCAGAAGCCTAAAGCACTAGAAGTTCAAGGACTGTTAGTGACAAATTAGACTTGATTATTTTCCGGGGCTACATTATCGGGTTTCGGCAAATATTCGCACTATCTCGATAAATGTGGCCTAGTAATTCGTCGAATCGCAATGTATTGTTGGGCAAACACGAATGATTCGCGTATTAAAGGGTTTTGCCGCGACATAAATTAAGTGGCTACACTTGTGTGATGTTTTTATCACGACAACGCAATACGAATATGCCCCCGGCATGCAGATAACTGAATTTTCATACCGACAATTTGTTTTCATAACACAACATCACGTCGGTAATTTAAAAACTAGTACCTTTATTCTTTTCCGTTTTTATTTTTTAATTTAAATACTCTAGTGGGCCGTGTCCGATACAGCCGCCCCCGCCCCGGTCGGCCCGACATGAATAAGGAATGCCGGCGGCCGCCATTTGTCTGCATCTTACAAATGTGCGATTTAAGAGCTTTTCATCCAACCCCTGGAAACCCGCCTTTAAAGGAAATGAGCCTGTTTCGGGAGTCGTCCTTTTATTAACTCCCTTATTATATTTAAATTTTTCTGCTGAAGTATGAAAGTGGATGTAGCCAAGGAATGAAAAGGATGTATGGATCGCTTAAATCAGTCAGTTAAATCTCTGCCTACTCCAGTGGAAAACAGACATTTATGTTTGTATGATCTGTACGTTACTACATAACATTTTATGTATGCTACCTACCTAGCTACCGTTATTAAAATTTCCAGCCAGTGTTCTTTGTAACACGCGGAAAGATAAAAACTTGGACTTTGTATGACATAAGAGTTTTAAAAAATGTATTCAAAATAATACATTATGTTGCGTTTGTATTAAAAGGATATTTGTATTAATTTATAAATGAATAGAGCTTTCTAAAGAATTCATTCCTATTCCAAAGTATTAATTTAGATATGTGAAGTGAATTGAATAGGTATAATTTCAGAACGTGTTTTACGACGTATAATGTGGTCTAATTTCTATATTATTTACATCATTCAAATGTTCCCGATCTTTATCATTACATACATCATACACTTTAACTTAATTTTTTTTTATAATATCCATATTTCTGTCGTCTAACTACAAACCCGGGTAATTAACCTACATGTTTTAAAACCTCAACATTTTATTGAAATATTGGTATAACTCTGTTACCAAGTTTAAAATACATACAGGATTTTTTTTATCGCATAGCGCAAATTTCACCCAACAATTTTTGAATCAACGAATCCTAGCGAACTCAAAATTTTCAAATCGCATCGTGAAAGAAAAAATGATTAATACACTCCTACCCCACCAAAAGCCATCACAGCCACAATCCGTACCCTAAACAAGAGGAAACTATTTCCATCGTACAAAAAATGTTTCCGACCAAAGATTTATCGTCGTATCCGAACATTCGGATAAAACGCGTGAAATGACGTGTTGCCTCCGAACCCCCCTATAAGACAGATTTGTTATTGCTCAATTAGGTCAATGAATTCGACGATTTTGGGCTCATTTGCATCGCGTGTAATTGGCCAAGTTATGTTTTTTTCGGATTAGGGAACAAGGCTTTTATTACGTTTATCGTGTTTCATTAAAAGGATATTTTTGTCCAATGAATGTTTAACCCTAAGAACGGTAATGGCACACGAAATGTGTTTTGTTTCAAGTCAGCCTTTGAAGGCTAGATTGAATGTTGACGCTTCATTATACTATGTATTTGGTAGGTAGGACAACTACCTACCAAATACATAGTATAAAGTAGTCGCTCCTTCTTTATACTATGCCAAATACCTATCCTAATCTGTTTGTTACGGAACACTGACTTCATCTGCAATATGATAAAAAAATTATTTAAGTATTTTTATACATTTTTTTTATAATTTATACTGAAGATTTGAACATACATATTTAAAAACAAGATTAGATTAGTATGTAATAAGTACATACAGTGGTATTGTATGAAGAGACCGTGTGTCTATAAGTAGGTACCTATTCCGACTCACGTCTCTCCTCGTCAGTCAGCTCAATTCATCGTGCGTGGTCACTATAATAATAAAAAGGCCCACCAATAGACATTCGCGTCACGTTCGTTCCCGCTTGTCGCCGCACCTATTGCTGAAATTGATATACATTAGCCATTTACAACAACCTTGGCGGCCGACCTGACCTCTAAGACAGCGCCGTAAAGTCCTCTTTAGCACGCAGCCAGTTCAAACCGTGTTTGCCAGCATATTGATGGACCAGCCGCTATTGATCTCCGCGATATAGCCAGATTCACTTTCATCGTACATCTTCGGACCGACAAGAAGGGTCGCATTAAGCTGGTAATGGGCAAGCTTTTTGCTTCTTGACCGTGGTGTTTTATTTCTTAGCGTCTCTGAACGCCTGGTACCAATTGCCGGGGAAATATTATTAAGTATGAAAGCGGGGGATGTCCGAGTTGATGAAATAAAAAAGAGAGATGTGTTCTTAAGTGCTGGGATATGTAGTGACGGGCAAGGCTGTTTTTTTTTATAATAAATATCATGGACATCCTTACACACGGCCATCTGACCCCAAACTACGCAGAGCCTGTACTATGTATGTAGAGACTGATATAAATACAAAGATATTTTTAAATACATACATACTTACATAGATATTAACATCCAGACAGAGAACAAACACAACGAATGTTTGTCCTGAGAGGGATTTGAACCCACGACCCCTGTCGAAGAAGGCAGGGTCTCTACCGATTGCGCCACTGGGCTGTTCTCAAGTTGTTCGCATTTGAGACGAATGTATACACTGTAGAAATATGTGCGGTGACAATGTACTTGTAAAGGCCACTAGGGCCAGCAGAAAAATTCCATTCGAAAAAAAGTAAAAACATTTTGGTGTTTGATTCATAAATTATTTTAGTTAAGATTTATATTGCGTAGTCCGTGATACTGCTTGCACAACACTGTCCTAATACTTTACATTATGTACCTGCCTAATTATAATAAAGTTAAATAGCTGCTCGATCGTTCTCAACTCAATACAGAGGTGTAATAAGTTAAGTAGTTGTAATTCAATAAATTTAAAGCGTTATCAAAAGATTGAGTCGGTCCATGCTCGTTTTTATCTTACTATAAACTTATAATTAATTATGTTAATCAATTTTAACGATTACTTAAGATGTTCGAGTCACTTTAACTTATTAAATAAATTTGTGTCTCTACAAGTACAGCCTGCTTCGCCTGCAACGTACTCTACTGCCGATATACTGATTATGGTTTAAGTTTTCTAGGATTTAGTAACGGAATTGATTTAACTTGTGAACCAAATATGTTAATTGATTCTACAATGGGCGGACTAATGCCTCTGCCAATCATTTATTGCTGTAAAATCGAAAATACTTCGAATCGAAATACTGTAGGGATTATTAATCTTATTACACGTGCGGGATGAAATGAGATGCTGCGTTTCTGCATCGTAATTTTTTCAGTCGCTGCCGTTCTTCGCGAGTTATACTATAAGTAGGTTTACATAGATACGTAATTTCTTATGTAATTTTTCATACCTTTCGATCACACGAAAAAAAGGATACTGCATGTTAGCGCAATTCATGTCACCACCTATACCCGTAATTAAAAAAATACTATCATTTTTTACAAGTCTGACTCGTTTATAGAATAACCAGTCGAATAACGACTACTCGGCGACCATTAGTTCAAGTTAAAAGCCGCTTCTATAATTTCCATGTCGAACGCGACTGACATATGGATGTCACGTCAACAGCGGCAGAGCGAAGTTTATAGTGCATAGACAAACTCGCGAATTCCGATTTCTTTTTACCGCATGCATCTATGTAGATTTTCTTCCGCAATCGCATTTTTTATTGATTATACAAGTATGTCCGATAAACGGTAAGTGGAAATAACGTTCGTGCGACGACCGACGGGGAAAATTCATGATCACGAACATGTTCCGGATATCCCGTGAATTTCACAGTAGTCTTGGAGTGACTGGGAAATATAAGATATGATTTCATGCGAAGGTCGATTGTTACCTGTAATTTTTTGGGATTGTAACAATACGTAGGTAATCCACCCATAGACATCCTAGTGCTGGGCATGGCATGGGTCTAGTAGCGAGAGGTCTAGAAGAAACTCCACCACGCTGCTCCAATGCGGATTGGTGGAGGGGTTATAAAAGGGGACATATTTGTTTGATAAATGCTTTTCTTATAAAATTGTTAAGTTGGCTATGCTGCAATGCAACCCATTCGTTCTCAACTGCGCTCGTGGCTCGCGCTCTACACGGATGGCTTGCTTAAAGTTGCGAAACTCGTATTTCTTATCTTCTTGTGTTACGTTTAATAACATTTAAATAAAGAATAGGAACACACTGCTCATTTTGGTAGGTTGTATCTTCATGTTTTTGTGCTTAGTGCTTGTTTGATGTTTCGGTGAACATTAATAAAATTCGTTTAATAAAAAATATTTTTTTACGATGTTACCTGCCTGGGTTAAATATGTTTAATTTTGTGTGTCTCGCTTATATTTTTTAGTTATGTCACAACGAAAAAGCTACAAAGATTTTGTCCTCAGCACAAAATCTTTGGTAGTTTTTCCGTTTACCGACCAATTAATAGTGTTTATAAGTATGTAATGATCGTCTTAATGTATCCCTATAAACTTTGAATTAACTTTCAATTATAGCCATGCGGCGTTTTTCGTTTAGTTTAGCGGACTTGAGACATGCCGTGATGCCACAGTAACAATACTGCATCGCGAATATCGCATCTTAGGATCGTCGATACATTATCAACACCAACGCGATACTGTCAATACCTACCATTCATATTTCCTCGATACTTTATCGTAGATGTTGCAGCTAACATACATACCTACATACAGCAAAAGCCCATTAAAAAAAAGGTTAACAAGTAGGTATTGGTAGTATGAATACATATTACTAAAGTTACTGAAATGCCTCATTCGTATTCGGTGTTCCTAAACAAAATATATGCGTGTTTGTTTGTGTGAAACGTTGAAGTTATAAAACTGATATTCAGATGTCTGATATGAAACCTTTTAATCTGAGAAAAATGTTCATACTTAAGCTTTTGATCCTTTCGTTATGTTTTTTGCATGCTTGCATGTCAGCTTATTTCTCCATTGGTTGGTGGTGGTTACTTTCGGTGGTGGTAAACCATAAATGTCACCATACTAACCATTTTTCTGTCGAGACTTTCACCCAAAGTAACCAGGTACCGCGCCCCGCACCAAACTAACTGCCAGCAGTCACCACACTGACACCATCCTGCTAACCATGTCATGTAAGTATCTATTCCTTACTAACCGTCTTCTCACTAAATTCTTGTTAACATTTTATTGTAATAAATGTCTGACTATTTGTTATGTAGAGGTAAGTATGAGAGCTAGTGTTAAAGGACATTGTCGTTTTTCGCCTAAGAATTTGCAGACGTCTAATTTATACAGTAATTCTTAGCATATTTAATGCTCGTTATTCAATATGCTAGAATTTAACGGACACTTCAGATTATCAAAAAATAAATAAATGGACACTTAATTCGCTTCACGCCGATTTCCCGTTCTCCGAAACATATTCAAAGTCATCGCTGCAGCGCTTGAGCCGTAGGTA
>DWTT01002174.1:0-10395 GCA_018250895.1 Carterocephalus mandan | reverse complement strand
GAAATCGGTCCAGTAGTTTTTGTGTGAAAACATTACAAACAAATGTTTCCTCTTTATAATATTAGTATAGATAGATGCAACATTTAATTTTAAAATCACCTATACCTGCTCATTTAAAGTCGCAATTATAAGGACCTTAGTCTATTCTAGTCGAAGAATTTGTCGAAGTTGCAAAACCAACAAATTACCATTGAAAACAATATTTCAAACGTTTTGCTAAAAGTACCTTAATTAAAACCGAGTAGGCATGTCAAAGCTATCTACTAAAACTCGTACAGAGCTTTTTTTGGAACGATTCCAGGATTTTAACGAACTTTTTAGAAAAATGTGGGTACATGATTATGAATATTCGATATCATGTTGCCCTGCGGATAATGTCTGGAAGATGCAAGTTATAAGCGATAGCGGTTCTAATTTCATAATCAATTGCAACCCATAGACGTCCCACTGCTGGGCTCGGGGCTCCCCCACAGACAAATCTGCGGGAAGTCTAGAGCATACCCCACCATGCTGCTCCAATGCGGATTGGTGGAGGGAAATCGTAAATCCTAATAAAAGGGATTTAATTTTATGAACGTGCAAATGCGAATTAAACCGGTTTGGAGTAGCTCGCATCTTCTTTGAGAGTGTTGAATATTCGAATTGTTTACTTTGTTATAATCAGCAATTTTAAATATTGGTATTTATGAATAAATAAAATCTAGTCGTTCATTTAAGAATTATGATTCAAAAATTCATGTCATCCAAATTTAACTGCATATGTCGTTCCAAATTTGAATCCTCAATTTCTCATCGCCATGACACCGCCGAACGCCTATAGCGGACAGATGACGTAAGAAGGACCCTTTTTAACTGGGTTGTTCACCTTGCAGTACGCAAAGGGTTAATTCTATACGAAGGGTTATTACAGGGCCCGACTGCGTGATTATGACTGTATATATTCGATTCGTTTGAGGCATTGCGTGCCAGAAATGCTTTTGTTTTTATTTTCGGGTTTAAGCGGGATGCTTAGCGTTGTCTATGGTAAGGTATGGGATTGTCTATGGGGTATATTATTTGAAATTACGGTAGAATGACTCGTTTTCTTTGGGCGGCTCTGTTTGCGTTTTGGATGATGGTGGTTTATTAACGTTTATGATTGTTGTAATGATTTTGTTAAAAATTGTTTTTGGAAAATTGAAGATGAGATTCATAGTTATTTTCAAAAACAAACCGTACCCTTATGTAGTTACGCAAATTTGCTGCATTTTATGGTAACTCCCAATATACTGGTTTGGCTTTGGGGCTAATAATGTAAACTTTTTTCTCATTTAATCATAGAACACAATATCCTGGCATACCCCTGGGCGCCATTCTAGCTCCTATATTATTCAGTTATAATGTGCAAGTCGTGTACATAATCTAAGGGTGTAAGCTCTGGGGACGAAATTTGAGATGGGGCGTTCAAAAATCTCGATTGAACCCTATCGAAAGTAATCTCCGTGTGTCAATACGCACACACACACACACAGACAAGGGTCAGCATTAGTAACGTTATGTTAGATCGCGAGTGCAATTTAGTTCCAACGTTTTTATAATTTGTGTTACGCTTTTACGGTATTTACGTAGAGATACAACCGTTTTGTACGACTATTTAGTTGTATGGCAACACCTAGTGGTTTAAATTTTTGTAAAGATTATAATTCGAATAAATGAAATCGAAATATTTTAAGGTAATGTGATTTATTGCATAGATTGTTTTCTCTGCACCTTAAATTTTGATATAATAGGTAATAATAATATAGTAAACTTATAATTTTGAATAGCTTAGTGTTAGTTAATAGAATAGTGTTGTTCGGTTCAGAAGGTCAGTTAACAGTCTAAGATAGGTCGTTAGTAGGATGGCTGGATTAGGATTCAGTACAATTATTTAGATAGGAGTACCTCCCAAGACGTGTCGCCAAAAACGCGGCTCTATGTAGAGCAAATCAGTAAATAATAGGGGGTGGACAGGCATCGATTGATCTGAAGGGCGATAGAAAGGGGTAGCCTAAAATATTGCAAGGGGTGGCGATAATATCAAACGTACATAAGTTAGTTCGGCCGGCGTCCGACGTTCTTGGCCATCGAGGGTGCTTTTGGGAGACGTAGGATTTTATTTATCTGTATGTCTGAGTGTCTGTATTTGTCGATAGAGAATTATATGCTTAAATACCTTTGATGTATTACAATACAAATCTTTGAGCACATTATTGCTTTTGGGTAGATAGAATTAAATGGCGCTGGTGAGAAAGAATGGAAAGTGGAAAATGTTACAACTTTATTTCATTAACGTGGTATACATACTTCAGATTGGCAGATTTTATATACTTCGAGAAAATTACGAAAAATTCTCAAGCTGGTTTCCTCTAAATGTGTCCCATTACCGTTACGGCAGAGATGGTAGAATGACCCATTGAAACGCGCACATAACCTGAGGCGCCGAATTTCCACTACTAGCCTATAGCAGTTATACAGTGTAATTTTTCATTTTCGCGCCGCAACACTAACTTACCTGTAACTAACTTCGAAGCGACCCCTTGTTAACAAATAAGTAAAAACAAAAGCGTTGTGAACGAGGCGCCTTATAATTCGGTTTATTACAAGAGGACATGCGATTATGCCGAATTCAAAATGGCCGTGATAACGATACTCGAAATGGCGGGAAAGTAACGCCGAGCTTTTTAAGTTGTGTGTCTTGTTGGAGTATTCCGGATTGTTTGGTGTTTGTATTTATTTGCCGGTGTTTGAGCTAGGTCGTTTTTAACCGCGAAAGTCTGGCAATAAAACGCCAAGTTTCAGATCCGAGTCCGTATTTAACGAGGGTTCCGTAGTGTCGATGATAGAAAAGTCTCCGCTCTAAAATGTAAATATAAACTTGTGAAATCAGTCAGAAAGAGTTTATGGTGGTTATTACCATTATTTGTTGGTATAGGTACCTATGCATTTGGTGAATCGTCCAGCTATAGTGTCTTTCTGATGATCTCGGAGTTCCTGATTCGATTCCGCGCAGACTTATTTGTGACAGAAAAGTTTGTTCTCATATCCGATCTGACTTATAATGTTATTGGGTGTAAGTTTAATATCATTTAAGAATTTTATGTACTCTTAGAATAGGGCCGTCACTTCGCCACCGCATATATCTCAGAAGCCTGTGAAGGCTGTAGCGGTAACAGCCACAACATTTTCGCGTGTCTACCCCTAGCGTTTGACACGAGCGCCTGCAGTTTCGGCAATTAGCGATGTTATCTGGCCGCCGGGTATCTAGCCGGGCCTGCTTTTCGGTCTAACCCTTGTTTTATTTGCTCCGCCGATCCCGATATCACGGTAATAAAGGAAACTAATTCGTGGATTTGGAATTATTTCGGCGATTGAAGTTTTGTTTTTCGTTAGCATTTTGGAACAAATTGATAAGATTTTGCGAAGAGTAACTACTGAGTTTCATGTAATGATATTCTCAGTATTATCCATGTATTATCAACGTCATGAACCTGTATAACATACGAACTTATACCAACCACATTTTAATGAACATTAAACGAATCTATATCAGCAAAGTGTTGATGATTTTCAAATAAGAGTCATTCCGCTATGGTCATAGGATCGTTTGCTCGCTGAAATATGACCTACAAGGACTAAATATCACCTACAAGGACTAACCGTGTCAACTCCTTTTATTAGTAATTACTTCTCAGTTCTGAATACCTAATTACTATACATAATGTATTAAAAAATATGGTATTTGGTACTTACATGTAACTAATCTGTAGATTACTTTGGTATAAGCTATACTTATAGTGAATTGTCGCATAATCACTTATGGAAAATTAACCCGATCAGCCACCATCGTTACAAAAGTTGTGTTGGTATGCAAATAAATATTAATGATTCACACACACATGCACACTGTTCCCTTTCAACCCTCATCTATACGAATTTTACTAATAAATGCGTGTAATTAATCATATGAATACAGTGTGAATATGGGTAGTGTTCGAATAGACGGCAAAAACTATTTTGTGTTCGTGTCGCAATGGGATGACGCAAGAAGTTATGTCGAAAAGAGACGCATTTTGATGAATTTGAATCGTTATTTATTTTTCTGCGAACTTAAAATTCACTTGAGACTAATTCAATAATATTCAGTAGTTTGTTAATCCAGTTATAGATACATTTTTAATGAAGCTTCACGATGTTTAAATCGCATCTCAACAAAGTCGCTACGGTCGTAGTTTGAATGACCTACTGAAGTCAAAGTTTACGACCAACTTATCTGCTAATTTCTTTGATCAGTGACTGTAGGTCCTCGTAGTTATTGTTTGAAAATCTAATTTAATTTTGTCGTCATTTCATATCGAATGCTATTATATTAAAAGCATATTATCATCTTTCAATCATCAACAAACAGGTTTATAGACTTACTTAAACTAGAACGTAGGTAGGTAATACATACTTAATAGCCCAAGGAATGTGCAAAATTAAACAGTCATCAAAAATCAATGAGCCGTCGTGGCACAGATAACACAAGGCACGCGAAGACGCATAAATCATCCCACACGATGGTCTGACAATAGCCACCTCCATAAACACACCCCAACACGTTAATTAATTAAAATTACTAATGACAGTGCGAAATAATGTGAAATCGATACGTACGCGTACACATAAAACGCTAAGTAAAAACACTTGAAACACAACGGGTTATTAATCGCGCTAAATACTATTTGTTTTTTCCGCCATGTTTTTTTAATGGCGGGAATATGCAGATGTAGCTTTACGTTTTCTTTTATTGACAGTTTATGGTTCGGAAAGTGGAATGACTGCGAGTGCCATTCGATACTCGGCGCGATGCTCGGCTTTTCGAGTGATTTCGCTCAAAAGGGCTGCTTTCATGAAAATCAATGCCATAATTTCGAGCTTGTTTTTTTCGATTTCATGTTTTTTGTCGAATGAAATAAGTTATAGCAAGCCAATTTCTAATGTAAAAAAGTTCATTGAACTTAAAAAGTAGCATCAATACAATTTAGTTTGACATAAGACTGTTATAGGATTACTTTTCTATGAATAAGATCTTTTATCTAATATGACATTGAACAAATGACAGCCGATACACAGTTTAAAAATGGAGCCTTTTAATACTCGCGCGATTCGAGGTAATGGCTGGACGTCAGGTTATCTGAATTAATGGCGGGAGTTTAAAACAATCGGAGATATTGACAAATTCGAGCCATTAATGAGAGGCGCTAAGCGTTTTGGTCGATTATATTCGTATCAACAATTGTCAGTCGATTTGACAATTCGAATCTCGTGGGCAACCGTAATTGATGAGCTACGATATTTATGTTTTTGTTTGTGTATATTTAATGTGAACAGTCTTACTTCAGGTTTCTTGCTTCAGATAGGTTTGAAGGCTACATCTTACCTGAAATGAAAAAATAGAAATTAGTAAGTACGCGAAAATAGAGAAATAAAATTATATCAAAATTTCAGTAGGGTTAGAATTCTTCATGCAAAAATGCATGTGATTGTCCATTTACATATTTTTTAAATTTAGAATAGTCTATAGGGTTGTCTTCTGCCAGTTGCAAATAAAGACCGTTACATTGTTTATATTTGTATTGTAGTATTGTTAGTATCTGTCCGAATGTCGTCATTACCAGCGGGCATATTAAAGCACAGCAAGGAAGTTTAACCATCTGGAAAGAGGAGGCGGGGGTCGGCGGGTGTAGCACACAATCGACGTAAATTAGGCAGTCTGTTTGTGTTCTTACAAGTCTTACGCCCGGTTATATCCACAGCACTTAAATTTGAGGAGACCGTTTAATATTGATAAAGATTAAAAAAAATATTATGTAGTAAACATAAATTAAAACTAAATGTAGTTGAAACCCCTCAGTCATTTTAGTTTCCTCTAACAATGGAGAAAGTGGTTTGATACGGAAGAGAAATAGTTTTCAGCTTAGTGGATATTGAGAAGGGCTTGTGTACCATTCATTTTGGTTGGATATTATCTGATCTGAATTGGAGAAAAAAAACTTAAAATGATCAACAACATTGATCAGTGTTATTATTTCGAAATTGTTACCTATCACTAATTTCACGACATCATGTCCTCAAGCAATTGCACATTATTGAATAGAAACTATACGAGTTGCGAGCACAGCTGAGTGGAACAGCGACTGCACGAGACATTATCGTTTGGAACAATTCCCAAAGTTTCTTTGCCTTTGACAAGCATTGAGAGAACTCCAAGTGCAAATTTAGGTGTATGAGAAAGAGATTAAATGTATTTGAGGCAGTTTTTGCAAAATTCTGCCATGGAAATTAAAATAGTAAATTGATTGGCAGGTCACTTTTAAGTTTATTTACTTCTGATGTAAGATAAATTACTAAAGATATACAAATTAATGTAATTACTCTATGACTTTCGTTCGAGGTAGTTCGGACGTGCATATGTTCACACCTTATAGGGGAAAAAAAATCGAGTCTCATCTAAAAAGGAACACGATCAAAGTAAGGAGACCGCGATAGATAGCAATCTCGAAACATATCTCTAAGTAGCTGTTAATGAATTAAGTTTATTTTCGCCAAACAAGTTGAAGGCGTGTTTTTGTTTCGCCAAAAGATACGCGGCTCGAATGAGAAGCAATTACTAAAGAGTCTCCGGTATCAAGGGTGAACACGACACATACAAATGTTGAAGAGTTTCTGCACGGTACTACTTTATTGTAATATTAAACGCGGTAGAATATTAACTGGAAGTCAGATTGTTCGTTGTATATTTCAATAATTAAATTTACTGTAGCATAAATATAGACCCGGAAACGCTATAAAAATATAAAGAAACGTACTATTTGTTCTATCAATCCTTACTATATAAATATCCTTAATATATAAATAGGAAAGTGTGTTTGTTAGTTTGTCCTTCTTTTATTCCTCAACGGAATCATGGATCGATGTGATTTGCATAGATGAAGTATACTAACTAATCGAGCACGTAACTATCGAGCAATTTTAAATCAATTCGGATTACGATCGGCCAAACCGCGGATTAAACTAGATTTTGATTAGTGGTAATCTTTGGTGTAACTGGCCTTTGATAAAGGCTATAGGTACTTATTATATTTAAAAATGGATGATAGAGGTAAATTGCTGCATGGTAAACGATACGACGCGGGCGAAGCCGCAGGGAAATAGTTAGCTAGCTAGTGAGGAATAAAAAGAATTAATCGTAATGATATTGTATGTTCTTCGTAATATCCATGCCGATGGCTTTATTTCCCATCATACAATTAATATGACAAAAAGCAATTCATAGTGTGCGTTTTGTTATTTATACTAACCTATAACCCATTTGAACTAGTTAGTTCTACCCTACCCTTTAAAATGATGACGATTACTTGACTCAATTTGAAATATAATATTTATGGAAAATAATAGGAAAACCAGAACTCAAGCCTCCCATCGTCGTTCGAGAGCTTGAAAACTGACAGACATGTCGTCTTCATGTGAAGGGTCTCCAATGAGGGTTCGGAGAAAATTTATAAGTAGTCTCTGGCATAAGGGAATTAATTGTATTATTGTACCGCCACGCCGGATGAGGGATCGCGGAAGAATTATCAATTAGAGAAAGAAAATCGAGGGTGGTGGCAGGGTTGACGAGCGCTTGTTTGTGAACGTCTAATATACGTTTCTGAATGTCTAAATGGAATGTATCCCTTACGATAAAGAGTATGTAATTAATTGCCTACAAAATAATTCGAGAAGATAAGAATAAGTTAGTCGAAATATTTTTGTAAATAGATGTTACTCTTACAGTTTTTGCCATTTAATAATTAAAAGCCAAAATGAATTTAATGTACAAAAATTTTAAAATTAAGATTTTACTATTTTATTACTGAACGATTCGTGATTGTCTATATTCATAGTTGAAGTTACCGGCTTACTCACATGTGATTTAAGTCGGGAACTTCAACTATAAAATGTTACTGTAATTTTTTTTAATTAAAGATGGAAAGCTAAAATGAAACACAAAAAGAAGAGAAAAGATATATGTCTGATCGCCGATAACCGCCCGCCACAGCGCCACCGAAACAAAAGAAGGCAGCCAGATATAAAACGTATTAAAATTAAAAATAAAAACGGAAAGCATTTGGCAGTAAATCGTAAATCAGGCGTCCCTGCAGACGCGGTGGGGGTGTTTCGATTTTCCGCAACATTCGTCTTAGCCGGCTCGCCTTGTTTTCTCTTTAATTGTGTATCGGTTCGCCCCAACCTCCTCTTCTCATTGGTAAGAAACGCAACGGAAGATTTTCGTTCTGTACTCATTGTCTCAGTCGAGAGTTACGTGCGTAAGGATGGATTGAATTGAGTTGTGTTAGTAAATACTTAAGCATAGTATAAGGCGGGCTTTGTCGTGAGTTGAGGAAAGGGAAAAGTGGTCTGTAAGTTATTTTAATTTGTATGATTTAATTTACCTTAAATAATAAGGTACCTGCCTATAGGTGTTGGTATTGTGAAGCGCTTTTGACACCGCCCGAATCGATCTTCTTCTCAAAGTACAATACAATAAAATGCAATATAATTTGTTGCACCAGAAAAAACAGAAATGATAACAAAAAAAGAATAAATGTTTTGCAAAAGACTGTTTTATTGCTTTGAGCAATTTCTTCCAGACTGGACTGGCTGACTTTTGAACGTCCTAGGTTCAATATCTACTGACCTACGGGTGTTTGGTTTGGACAAATCTGGTTTTGTGTTGTTTTTCAAGTTTATTTTGCCGCATTATTTGCAACAGGGAAACTGTAAAAGAATGTACTTAAATGTAGAAGCGTTTAATCTATTTTTATTCTACCAAATTTTATTTTAAGCAACTGCAATATCTACCCGGTTCTATTTAAGTCCACGCGATCACACCAAGGTTGGCGCTTGCGGTCCAACACCATTAAAAACCGCTTAAAATCGGACAGTTAATTTGTTCTGTACATTTTAAACAAACGAATTTAACCCGTCCACTGCTCAGAGCACAAAGTACTACCCCGCACAAAAGAAAATCTTCTTTTTTCAACGCCACAACCACAATCTCACCGGCCCAGTGTCTCGTGTAAAACTGGCCCTAATTTCTTGTCAACGAAGGGCGCGAATCGTGAATCGGAACTGTTGGAATTATTAATTTGCCACTTGTTTTTTGGTGGCAAAGCCTCAGGTGGCGAAAGTCTTAAATAAATAATCGAAGGTGTTAAGTCCCCTCTCAATTATCGGGAGCCCGGATACCTTTGTCGCGACAATCGTTTTGTTACGGCTGGGGCAAACATTGGATCAAATATTTTGGTGCTAAAAGTTGGCCAATGTTTTGTCGGTTTAGCGATGGATTTAATTATTGATGGATGGCCTGACCTCTCCCATCCCGAGAGGAGACCCGTGCCCAACAGTTGGTGAAAGAAAGGGATTGGTTGGATAAGGTTGCGAGTAGGTTATCATTTTTTTTAAATAATATACACGAACAAACAGATATACCTACGGGCCACCTGATGGTATGTGGTCACCGTCGTCTATGGACACGTGCGATACCAGGGGCATCACAGTTGCTTTGTCTGCCGTTTCACACTCTTTTTGAAGCCCTCCATGTCGTAGTTCGAAGGAAAAACCTCAGTCGGAAGCTCATGACGTAGGAGACCAGTTCACCGCGAGAAGCGCGCGGTGGTAGTAGGCCAGGAGTCGATTCGGTGTGGATAAAACTTCAGACCTCGGCGAGTATTGCGATAGTTGAATGAGGTTGGTGGTATTATATATGTTCTTTTTGCGGGTTTCAATATCAGCTGAATGTGACAGTGACCCAAATTTTGAGAAGCGACGCGGTGACAAACAGGAACTTAAGGATGCCTTATGTAGGTACATGATACTAAAAAGGCACCCTTAAAACAAACTATCCGCCCGCCAATAAAGCATGACACCGCAGCAACAGGTGGGTAAAAAAGCAGCGAGGTAAATTGGCCGGCGCGGAATCGAACCCATTATCCCCGGGGGCGTGACTGTCTCGGCGCGGCACAACTCGGCACAAGGGCTGCCGGCACGTATTATTCCAAATTGACTAACTCGAATTGACTACTGGTTTCTTTGTAGAATTATTTTGCGCGGCCACCGAGTAGTTTGCATACTAGGTAAGCTATGAATATGTGCGTTAGGTATAAGCAGTGATAGCCCGGTTACAAGACTCCTCAGACTCCTACTAACACGTACTAACTGGACTATTACTAACACCAACTAACAGGACTAACTATCACTAACAGTCCCCAGTCCCCATACCTACTAGCGAACTGACCAACTAATGTTCTAATTAACTCTCTCAACTAATTGGACTAACCATCCCAGTCCCTA
>DWTT01002173.1:0-10397 GCA_018250895.1 Carterocephalus mandan | reverse complement strand
ATATTATTATATATTTTTTTTAATTATGTTTTTTCTTATATGTTTTAGTTCCTGCCATAAACTGTACTTTTGTGCTTAGAACTTGTACAAAATAATTTCGAATTTCGATGTTTCACATCTGCCAGGCGTCCCGTGACGGCTCACAATTTTTTTTTACTTGCGTCTGATTGAAATCAGACTTCATTTCTTTGAGAAAACCATCGTCGAAAGAACTAGAATTACTCATTTATTTATGAGCACACACTAATTATTTGCGACTGATTGCAAAACGCAATCGTTCGCAGGTATAAAGATCGTAAACTTCACAAACGATCGTTTCAGATTGGAACTCCCTATCTATGTAGATGTAGAGATACTAAGTACTAACGTATGTGTAGTATACTTAATAATATTATTTAATCAAAGTATATTATCTGTAAAGTAATTAAACTATTCTATCTATCTGTGTCTGTGGTGATTTGTTTGTACAATGTACAAGTCGATCCATCAAAAATTCGAATTATTTAGATTTATTTAATTTATTGTATTGAATGAAACTGGAAACTAAATACATATATCAGTTAAGCTAAAAATAATATGGTTCAGAGCCAAAGGTTCCATCCAATTAAGGATAGAGAAGAGCAGTTGATGATAGAGCTAATTAGAATATAACTTTGCTATCCACAGTTTTAAAACATCATTAGTGTAATTGTTTGGTTGCGATGGATGTAAATAATCAACAAAGCCAAAGCTATTGGTTCGTTGTAAGGGAAGACCAAAGTAATGTTATTTTCAGCAGTAACAACATAACCATCCAAAATCCTGAAACTAGTAAGTTTATTTAGTTTCTATTAAAGTCCTCATCCTCAGTCATCAGTATTCATTAACAATACCGTACACTACCACAGCCAAATAATAAATATAAGTATAATAGTGCCTCCCTCTGTGATACGCCGATATTGTTATAATCCTGATTGCTGCAATTCTGTCTAGAATGAAGCATCAATTAAAATATGCATTAATTAATCATTACAGTTGCTGGTCAAGAAACAAGATACATAGTTGACACATCAGACAACAGTCAGTACATTCAAATTGATGAGGCATCATTGTCTCTCCAAGAGGACACCGAGGAGTCTTGTGAAAATGAAATAATTCAGGAACCTAAACAAAAAGAGATCCTTTGGGATCGCAATAGAGTTCATAAGTTCCTTACTTGGTGCTTAGAGAACAAGTTTAGAATGACTCGGGGAGACCAGAGTATATGGGACGAGATTGCAGCTGAACTTGGCATAACTCCCTATGAATGTCTTAAGAAGTACCGAAACCTCCAACGCTCATACATGAGACTTTTTAATAAGAAAAAAGCAGGAAAGGACATAAATTGGATCCATTATAACCTTTGCGAGGAAGTATATGCCAAGTGCAAGTCACTGTCCTCGACCATGATCGCCCCGTGGGAAGACGATAAGATTAGAACCCTGCTCAGCCTCTACTTAGAAAACATTGACAGGTTTCACTCGGATGGCTTGAAAAGAGACATTTGGAAAGACATAGCTGCACAATTGGGTACAACTGAATACGATTGCTATCAGAGGTTTAAGGTTTTAAAGAGAACTTACCTCATGTGGCTGCAGAGAAGTCAGAGATCCAATAAGGCTATCAAGTGGCCCTACTACCCTTACTTTGATAGGATATTTGGCGAATACAGTCCTGCCACAAGTCCGTGGAACCAAGTCAAAATTAAATTGTTGTTAGATTCTTATGCTCAAATGGCACATAAATTTAGAGATCCTAAATTCCAGAAGAAAGAGCTATGGAGAGACATATCTGGCTCAGTGGGGGAGAGTCCCGACAACTGCGACAGGAAGTTCAGGAACCTCAGGCAAACATACCTAAGGCTGAAAACGAGAGCGGTGATGGGTAGACCTCTTACAAAATGGCGATACTACAAGGAATTTGATAGTATATACGAAAATCAACATTACAGCAGAGTAGGGGAGGGTGCAAGGAACTGTATTTACCAGTCTGAGGACCAAGACTACGTGAAACAACTTCTCACATTTTATTTGAAACATAAAGACAAGTTTAATGACCCACTTATCAAGAAGAAGGCCCTGTGGAAAATGATAGGTTCAAAGATTGGATTTTCACCCGATGAGTGCAACAAAAAGTTTAGAAACCTGAAACAGACATACTTAAGGCTGGCTGAGAGGAAGAGACAGACAGGAACAGTCAAATTCTGGCCGTACTACAATTATTTTGAACAAATTTTGAGTGAATCCAAAAGTATAGATAAGCGTGAATATAATTACTCATACAACATAGACAACAGTACAATAGCTGAAATGAAGAAAGCCATAAAGACTGTATGTGACAATAAAGAAAAGGACAACTTCAGTATGTTGGTGAAAGCTTTAGAAGACTCAAATAATATTCAGAGGGAGAGAAATAGAATACTGCAAGCACTACTTGGTAGAACACTTGATAGCACTTGAAGCTCTGAAGGTCTGTTCGCATGCACTGTCTTCATGTCCTTCCAATGTAAGGTTTGTTCCATTATAACACTCAATGGAAGTGTATCTCAGCGGGAGCAACCTTGGTGTATGAACGTAAATATATATAATTGTTTGAATTACATGTTACTTCGAAAAGTAATAGAACCATGATTTCCCCCTGTGTTCTGTTCACATTAAAAGCTACCTCATTTCATTACTATTATACATTTGTGTGATAGATACTCGTATGTAAGTCGTCTGAGGATTTTTGTAATTAACAGTTTTGTACATAACAATAGTCTTGTAGGTGGTAGAGCCTGTAGAGAACCAAATAGGTTTTATATGAAACCTAATTGATTCCATATAGAGTTCGCCCGGGGCAGGACCACCGTCCGCCACCTACCGTCCGGTACCTTGTACCATTTCTGCCGCGTAATAATTGTTTTTAAAGCAATTATGGTCCGGTTGGAAAGGTGTGGTTTCCGATTTCACTTCTTTAGAGGCGACCATCTTAGTCCCCAAGAGTAGCAACACATCTGTGACGGACTTAGAACGAGACTCCTATTAACAAGTACTAACTGGACTATTACTAACACCAACTAACAGGACTAACTGTCACTAACAGTCCCCAGTCATTATACCTACTAACGAACTGACCAACTAATGTTCTAATTAACTCTCAACTAATTGGACTAACCATCTCGGTCCCTAATTGAGTCTTAATCAAAGTCAGTCAGTAAACAGTTGGGATGGGCGGCAGCGGATGGGTGGTGCTGCAAGCTCGCTTGCTATCTTATATCCATAAAAAAAAAGGCTAAAAGGACACACAATGTCATAAGGCATTTTCTGCCAGTCAATCCCGGGCGTGGTGAGAACGCTATGGCAGGTATAGGATAATGCTCTATGAACTAGCGAACGGATACGGAACTAATGAACTATCAACCCATCCAGGATTGGAATAACTCCCTCTGCTGCCGTCCTCATGTTGAATGGGAGCGAGATCTTCTACGTAACGCCAACTCAGCCTCACCTTCATTCACCATAATTATAAAAAAACATTGGTGTACCTACCTACCTTCGTTGTATTATTCGTGGTCATATCGGTTTGTTAGATTAATCTGACCACGGCCAGTTCAGTCCCTGGTTAGACTGCATAAAATCTCATTGAAATCTCAAAAAATTCACAGGGAAAAGCATCATTATCATTTACCAGTGATTTTTTACTAAAAATACCCGAAACCTATTGCCCGGTACCAGTCGGGACTGCAGGAACCAGTCCCGATACTGAAATTTTTCCCAGTTAGGGAATTCCCGGTTCTAAACCCTAGCCCCTACAAACGTGTCGACAGGTAAGGCATCATCGAATGAAAATGAAATGTAGATATGAAGATTCTAGCTAGGATAGTGTTGTGGTTGTGGGAAGCTAGGACCCGACATGTTCGCGTGTCAGTCACCCGTGGATTTTGTTTGGTAAGTGGGAGTCAAAGAAAATAAACCAATGTGCTGTTTAGAAATGCTTTTATTTTATTATTACCGTCCTTACGTTTTATGTATATGTACAAACAAACTATAATAGAAAATATCAGGTTTAATTCTGAAATGAGAAGTCATTAGCAATTCAATTACATGTAACGTCGTCGACTGGCGGCTACTCGGTAATCTCGGCATCGATCAACGCCTTAACATACATACACTGATTATGCTTACATCTTAACTTAAAAATATATCCGTGTGAATGAAAACTTACAGTAAATTTGACGTCAATTACACTATACCACAGCGAGGAATGAAAAATTCAGAAAATTAATAAACCATGGAACATCACACCCGACCGCTCGCCGAGGCGATCGGCGGCCTCGTCGCCACGCACTCGTCCACTCCCAGACACGCTCACAGTCGATACAACGCTAACCTAGACTGAATTACCACACTATGTCATACAACTAGGAGCCCGGCCGCCGCCGCCGGGAGGCGCGCGGGCGGCCGGCGGGCCGGCGCTTCACTTCTTGGCGTTCTTCTTGGGCGACGCCGCCTTGCCCTTGGTGTTGTTAGAAATTTTCGTCTTCTTGCCCTTCGACTCGCCCTCCTCGTCGTCCTCGTCCTGCGGAACATTGTCGAATGAGGGTGCGGTTCCACGGTTAAGGAGCTGGGCGTTTACATTTAGCTCATCAAAATCAAATGTTTTCAAAGCCCCAGCTCGGCAACGGTGGACCGCACCTAAGCCGCCGCCGCACCCGCCGACACACTATCGCCCGTCCGACCGTCCGCCCATAGTGACGGCGTGCGATATCCCAGCTGACATGTCGCCTGGGATATCACTCTATGGGATGCGAAGTCGGCGAGAGCGCACGACTCAATGTAATATTTTTTAGCATAACAAGCAAAAATAAACATAATCACAAGAAAGTCTGCCCTAGCATAACTAAAGACACACTATCAGAAGGTAAAGGGAATCAGAATGAGTACAGAAAACCACCAGCCAATTGAGGAGCCCAGACTGATTTGGGTCTCCTGGGGTTTATAAAAAACAGTTCAGCAATATGGGCCCAGTTTTAGTTTAAACTTACTTAATTGATAATATTTAAAATATAGTTAAATTAATATTTAAACTTGTTTAAATTTAAATGAGGTTGAATTTTTTGCTGTCTGAAGAAATCTAGCAGCCAATATGCACGGCAATTTGGCAGTGTGTGGAGCCCTTTTCCCTCTGTTAGACATCTAAAAGTTGGTTCAATGATAGTAATTTGAATTAGTTGAAGGTTTTCAGTACCTCATTCGCCTTGCGCTTTCCTGCTGACTTCCTTTTATTCTCATCTTCCTGCAAGATTATTAATCTGCTGAGTCACTGGGATTACATAGTACATTTTTTATTCAGTACATCCATAAAAACTATCACCATTATTCCCAAAATATCAGGCATGCATGACTTTGATCTTTCAATTCAGTTATCCAAGATCATGCAACTACAAAAAAATTATTACATACTTCTGATAAATGATAGTATATTAATAAATCATTTAGTATAATATTAATTCTTGGTGCACCCACTGACCTTGAACTGGGAGTCATCTCCTTCCTCCTCATCCAACATCTCCTCTTCCATTTCCTCCAAGTCCTCAAACTCCTCCACCAGAGCACCGAGCAGGTGCTGGCCGATCAGGTGCACTGGACCCGAACCCTGCACACCAAGTTAATTGTCAACACAAGTCATGAGAACCTCATAAACTACATGCAGTGGGAGTAATCAGACAAATGCCTCGAGAAATCATGAGAGGGCAAAGCACCGACAAAACGACGGTACGTCGCCCGTCAAATACAGTGGTGATTTGATCATCATTTTATTATAAATCAAGCTCAGGATTTTAAATAAAAAATGTTACATTTGCAAGTGGTATTGACTTTTTACAATAATTTAACCCTATTTATATTTCCTTAAAAATACAAGTTTTGTTACTCAGATTTGAATTATTACTCATCATTTTATTCAGGAATTTTATTGCTCTTTGGGTTAAGGTGTCCCTCCAGGTAACTTGGCTAAAAACATAATAAAAAATGAGCAATTTACCTGCACAAGGGTAAAGGTGACAGGTGCATCGGGAAACTCAATGTCAAGCCGGGCGTGCCTCGTCTCGCCCACCTTCAGGATGGCCACGGGGATCTTGATGCTGTCTTGAAGACACATTGTCTCCACCTGAGTGCACACAAAAATGCTTTTTAACTATTTATAACAGCAACTGCAGACTTCACGTAAATCATTCCTATTTATTCAGCAAGTGCAGACTTCATAAAATAATTCTTTATAAACAACTATTAATCACAAACTTCACCACAGTTGCAGCAGGTGAGTAGTACATAGAAAAGGCCAGAATTCAAACCTACAGTTTGGCAGTAAGGGGCACTCACCACTGTGACACAAAACTTATTAATTATTGAAGTCAATCAAGTTGCAGCCTCAAACGAGCAGGTATCAATCAGACAAATGCCTCGAGCAATCACTGAGTAGAGCTTGCAACATTAAAACAATGTTGCAAACCTTTCAATTATTAAATGGTGTTCAATCATCATATTGATACATCCTGCACATTTCTTCAAATTACACTATCCAAGTTATGTTATAACTAAGCATATTATTATATTTATAGCCTATGTTGGTACAAGATCAAATTTACATTGAACAAAAAATTTAGAACCAAGCAATGGATACCTTATACTAAGCATGCCTATCCTTGTGTTGCCCGGGCGGTTATTTTAAGGTTATACATTGTACCCTTATCAACTGTGAACCATCAACATATACTGAAGGCCAAATTGTATTGTATATATATATCATTAAAAGATCATGTGGCCATTGTTTGGTTGTTTGGATGTATCAAATTACTCTGTAATGCAACAGAAAGTGTTCAGAATGAGTGCTCACTTGTACGACGTTGAGGTCATCGGGCTTCGCGTCGGGCCCGAGCAGCGCTTGGCGGATGAGCAGCTTGTTGCTGCGGGGGTACTCCGCCTTGGCCTCGGGGTCCCACGTCTCCGTGGGATGTGACGTCGAGAGTGTGACACCTGGAACGCGGCGCGCACACATCTATACTTGGCCATAATACGTACTTCACAATGGGTGGAGCTCCGGGCTTTATTTGCACGAGGACGTAAACAAACTGTAGAAACTATGCTTGCGGCGATAAAACTTAACTATCCTAACTGCCGGTTACTCGAGACGCTTGGACGCCATACTTTTAAATTACCCGCCTCGCCGACACAAACTTCGCACAACGCATTTTATACACCGCAACCAACCGCGCCCAAGAAGTTTTCAATGCCAATAATGGAGAACTAACACTTGTATGATTCGAGCACTGTATGACGCCCTTTTACAATCGCCATTATAAGTATAACAATACTGTCGAGACAAGGTTTTGTTTCAATACGGCGAAAATGGCGGCAAGGTAAACTGCTATCATGTTGAAATTAATGTTATGAAATATTTGATACAATACAATACTATAGGATAGTTATGTAAGTTCAGCATATTACTAATAGAGTAACGTACAAATTAAATACGATATGGGAAACCAAGCAATTAATTTTGATATAAAATGGCGGAGAGCCGGGTGTCAATACTGACGCTAAATTCACTAAGCATTTGGAAACAAAGTATAAAATATTGGTTTCAAATAATATGAATAATGTATTCAGAATAAACATAAGATTATTACATACCGTAAAAATATTCGTCAGACATGGTGATTTCACTAATTTATTGAGATTTTTGCGACACGTTCACATGCAATGCCGGCGCACAGAAATCTGAGACCGATGTTGCCATTCGCAAGATACACCTTGAACTTCACAACAAATACAACACAATGTATATGTGCAAATTTGACAGATATGTACTTACCCCTATTTTTTAACTTAATATTTATATTATTTGAGGAAGTATGTAGGTAGAATACGCATAGCAATGTTCAATCTCTCTTGGTATTTGGTTTTTTAAATACTGAAGTTTGCCTACATCATTGGTTTGTTCATAATCTTTTCCTAAGATATTACCATTGTAAACACAGTAGAACTTCACCGTTATGTCATATATTCATAAAATAGTAATTGCTGCATTATAAGCCCTTTTTTTTATAAAAGTGATGTTAAAAAAATACTTTTACCAAAGGGCATTTCCCTTTTATAAAGTGATTTTGGGAAATAACAAACTATATGATGACAACATTAATATTTGACATACCTTTTTTTTAAATAGCACACGCACAGGCAACTTACTAAATAAACACAATATCCTATTATGTTTTTATTGCGTTTTATTCGTTTAATTTTTTTTTAAATGATATGTGAAACGGTAAACTAATGGCATAAGTATGTAATTGTTGTTTTAAAATATTGTTTTATTTCAAGCAACACTAACTAATATGAAAACAATACGAAACTGTAATGCTTGAAATGGAACGTGCATCTGCAAAGAGAGGCCATTTTGAAAATATTTTTGTAGGCAGAGAAATTCATTGGTCAAAGTTTATTTATTCCTTACGGTCATTGGTCATATATTTTTTATATGTGCTTATCACCAATGATTTCACACGCATTATGTACATTTTTACTGTATTGATGCAATGCTCTTCATTTTGGTGGGTGACACAAATTTATTTGTCAAAATACCGTCTAAACTAAACTTAATTGCTCTCTCTCATCTCTCCGTTGTTTCTATAAATTTCCTACCGTAGCCCCCCCGTTTGTTTCATCTTCTTTAAAAGTGCACATTTCAGCAAATAGGTGGATTATTTTGTCCCGACAATCTAATCTATCGTCAATCGTACGGACCAGCGAGCAGCGACAACTTTTTCTGTGAGTGCCTCGTACGTACGCTTGAGTTCTCGTTCTTGACCTTAGTTCATCAATGCTTTTAGGCAGTTTTTGTGTTGTGTAACGAAGCCAAAAATCGGGGATGTGCGATGCCAAGTGTCGCGTCGTGCACCCTGCCGCCGTCCGAAACAAGTCGGGCTAGTGTGGCGATATGTTAAAGATTCCAATAAGAATTAGCTTGAAATATGCTTAGCGTAGCTCCCGAAGCGAAGCGCTCGGCAGTAACTTTATAAAATCACACCACGGCCGCACTAAACAGATAATGATTTATTTTTAGGTGCGAGATAGACAAAAGCGTCGCGACCGTGCGGAGGTCGAGAGCAGCTGTGTAAATAAGATTAAGAGAATCTCTGAGTATGTTAGAGTCATAGCGGCGTGGCGAGCGATTGGCGCGCGGCTCATGCGATAGTGCATGGTACGATGAGCGAGGAGGCCGCGAGCGATGGCAGCAAGAAGAGCCCCGCGGGCGGCGCGGCGGCGCTGGCGGCCGCCGAGTGCGCGCCCGCGGACGCCGCCACGCACCTCGCTCACACGCAGGCTTCACAGGTGACCAATCCTAACTCGAAGTATAAGTGTCGGCACAAACAGCTTAGCTGTGAACGAAATTTTAGATGGGATAGCGCATGGGGTATGAATTCCTGGGACATAATAAGGCTGGAGAACCCACTCGCCCTGCGCAAGGCAATACACAATATCTAATACTTGGACAACTGCACAAGGTCAGAGTAACTTTTGTGCCGCCTCATATATGTACATGTACATGACATCTTTAGCTAAAACATTCCAGCTCAAGGAAATTACAGCCACATAACCATCTGCTTAAGATGCATGTGTATAAACTGCTGGATTTACAGATTTGATCATCTAATCATTGTTTCAAGTATCCAAATCAAATTTTATAGCTTATGTGGTTAGGAGTTCCTTAACTCACTCCCCGAGTGGTTATTTGCATATGATGTGATAACATTTACATCTCATTGGTGGTATGCAGCTATCATTTGGGTTTTACAAAATTGTAATAAATTATTTGTGTGCAGAAACTACTACAAGGTCAACTAGCCTCACTGTAGATGTACTAAACAGTATTATGTTGCACGTACAATACCAGCATGGTAACCTCTGGGGATTCATTGGTGTTTACCTGACTCATTTTGCATTCATTTCTTATCCTTGACGTAGTGTTAATTAATTTTTTCATTACTTCATTTGTTAAAAGTATAAAATAAATGTGTAATGCTGTTTGCCTTGGGTTATTTTAGTGTACCACCCATTATTTTCACAATAACAAAAACATTAAAGATTTATTTTATTGCAATAACAATTTCCATAAATTGGATGTTGATATTATATTACACAAACATACATATCAACTAATAATAAAAATAAAATGTGTTCAGGCAGAGTTAGTATCTCAGCAGTAACCTTACTAGGCTAAAAGAAATCTGCCAACCTGCACTCAGCCAGCATGGCGGACTAAGGCCTAATCCTATTCTGAGAGGAAAACGGTGCCCAACAGAGGGACAAAGAAAGGGTTGTGACGACGATATATTCTAC
>DWTT01002172.1:0-10397 GCA_018250895.1 Carterocephalus mandan | reverse complement strand
CAACGACGGGCGCGGTCGGTTTGTGGATGGGTGACCGCTAGTGGCAAAATTTCATGGACGCTACCGTGCTTCGGAGCCGTAAAGCCGTCGGTCCCGCTTAACGACTGTTTCCAGCCGTTCCTTCAGCTGTTCCATCGGGTGGCTTGAGAACATTCGACACTGGGTTGGCCACTAACCTCTCCACCAATCCGCATTGGAGCAGCGTGGTGGATTATGCTCTAGACTTCCCGCAGAAGTGTCTGTGTGACCTGTGCCCAGCAGTGGGACACGTCTACGGGTCGCAGCGAACCACACATTCGGGTTAACCTTAGTCTTTTGGAAACTTTTATAAAACTGCAAGACTGTATTGTTAATTATCAAAGAAAACAGATAATATTAGAACATATTATTGCACAGATATACTATTGCACAGATAGTATTAGAAATTTACTACGCAAAAATCGATGTATTGATAGAAAGATCGATCACCACTCTTCATATAATTTATGTCGATGTTTAATTCCTAGAGGACACTTCGTGTTGAGCTCCGTTCTGCAGGAGATTTATAATGAATTTGGGGTTAATATTCAAAATAAATATGCACTATAGTTAAACTAATTGATTCAATAAATATAAATAACATGAACATTTAAGTAAATTGTATCCACTACATTTATAGCCCTAACCTATAAATAACCTCCAGTTAGCTGTAAAAACTAACCTTAAGAATCTCAAATGCCAGAGATAAGGCTAAATAAATTAATTAATAATTTTGAAACTGCTATCAAAATCGGCGAGATGCTAGACACCAATGGCTGTAACAATGGTCACTTCATTTATTGCGCCATAACTCACATGGAAGTAAGCTCCCGTACGGTGATAGCATCTGGAATTCCTGGCGTGGCCTTAGAACTTGGGACTACAGTACACGGGTACAGTTTTATGAATTCAAAGTAAATGCTGCGACCTATTCATATTATTATGAGAAATTGTGATAGTAAACAAACATTAAATGTATTCGCATGAATAAAACTAAAAATTACATCAACAATTGGTTGCAAATTCTATTGTTATGTACCTAATCAAGTTTTGGTATGAAGTCCTTGGATATACTATTTAATTCGCTGAAAGACAAAATAATAACAGAAAAACAAAAATTAGAAACAAAGATAACCCAACTTTATTTTCTATACATTGTTGATAGTAGTAAAATAATAAAAGGTTATTTTCATTAATAGACGCTTAAAAAAGGAGGACTCTCTGCTTGCAACTTTTTCTATGTAATTTAACAAATTTACCATTAAAATACGAACCATAGTTGTATTTATAAATAACAGTCAGCGGCAACGATAAACATTCGACATTCTCCATATCTTATAGGTCATCTAAACTGTCACATAGTTATTCAAACTAATGTGCTAATTCCACCTAAATTAAGGGGAACAATGTACGTTATGCAAGTTATTTTATGGACCTCGACAGAAACATTTTGTGTATAAACACTAGCCTTATCGCTGACGATTAGTAGTTAGTTAGTAATATAATATTCTTGCCTGTGCACTTGGCATTTTACACCAATTATTGAATTTTACTATTATTTTAATCATTATTTAGTATAGTGATAATAGATTAATTATAGTAGGCTGTGTTGTATCTAATGTTTACTGATTAACGCACCTCGTAGCATCCCATTCGGCATGAATATCAAGGTCTTAAAACAAAGAATAATTTCCAAGGATTCTAAAATAAAATAAAATACATTATTCTAATAATTAAGTATACATATTCACTTATGAAAATGATTAAACCGCTTATTCAAACAAACTGGAAATAATAATGTATTTATACAACCACTAAGAAATTAATTAAACCGTAATAATCGCTGTCAAGTATCTATCTATTATAATTACTTGTCACCATCAAGTGTTACAATTTTGTATGTACTTATATCTCTGGCCGTCAATCTATCTGCGAACGCTTAAATGCGATTAGTGGTGATTAGTTACGTAAACGATAATGAAATAAACGCCTGCATGCCCCCGAAATACAACTAGCCCGTAACGAATGGAATGGCTCGGTGTCAATCACACGTCCACTAGTTTTGTATGCGGGTTTGCTTCGATTGTATTATCTCATTTTGATTCTATTATATTTATACGGTAGTTTACAAAAAAGTACTAAAAATGCTGTTTAATTTAATAATAATACCTACATATGTAGTTTAATTAATTTGCAATATTGCATTATTGGGTCGGCAATGGTGGTAATAAATAACACAACTTCTCACTAATTATGTCGGACTCGGAGCTGGAATTTTTTCAATAAAGAAAATTAAACGCAAATAATATTTTGCTCAAACCGACCAACGAATGTTATCGTAATTTCTAATATGAATAACAAGTATGACGGACAGACGAGCACCGAACTATCGTGTGTTGGAGCCGGTACATCGTCGCCTAATCCTAGAGCCGGCCCCTTTGACGTCCAATTACAATCTTCTTATTACTACCTCGTACCGGATTAGGCCAAAGGCAGTTATGTAGACACGGCCTCGTGTCACTGATTGAAGAAAGCCCGTCCATGTGGTATGGACAAATTATTCATTATAGATTAGTTTCGTGTCCATAGAAGGTCGCTTCAAATTTGTTTAATTAATTTTTCAATTAGAAAATTTTACCGAAATCCGTCAACGAAGATTTACTTTCTCGGCCTATAGCGATGCGGTGCAGTAAAAAACGTACCTCCTTATGTATCAGTCTCAGGAGGCAGAGATCGATATTTGTTTGTTCAAGTGGATTGGATTGCCTAATAAAATAAATATATAAGTGTTGTCAACCCTGTTCCTGTTGGGCATGGGTGTCCTCTCGGAATGGAAGGGTTTATGCCGCTGGCCAAGTGCGGATTTGTAGACTTCACATGGCTTCGAGATCATTTTGAAGAACTTTGGAAGAAGGTTTGGACAGGTTTCCTCACGATGTTTTCCTTCACCATGTGACATTGGTGCGTGCCACTTGGATTTGACTCCAGGCACCATGAGTGAGAGGCGAGTTGGATAGCCACTGGGCTGTCACCGCTGTAGGTAATCGTAGTATTTTTTTGTTTCAATCTTCAATAATTTTACGCTATCGCGAAAAGGCAGTGATCGCTTAGGCTCGCTGCTAGACGGACGTGTACAGGATCGCTCCGTGCCGTGAAATCGTTCACGCTCGAAATTTCTATTACTTTTAGCTATAGTCAGTAGAGATAGATTTGTTTTTTATTAGTTAGTTTAGAAGTTGCGTTTTTATTCAAATTAAGTTACATCTATTTTATTTAATTACTAATTACTACGCTACTGAGGAGTGCGAAGGTGTAGCTCGACCGATCGCCCTTAACTCCGCCCATTATTTTAGAGACTTACAGCACCTTATACAAATCTATAAATATATATGGATTTTTGAGTAAGCAATAGGTATATGACGACCCCAGAAAAACTGGTTATAAGGCCTAAAAGGAATAGTTTCCGTTGTTGCATAAAAAGGGGAAAGCAGAAGATAACCCATCAACAAAGTATTCAATTTCCGTTTAATCTGATCCAAGATACGAGGTAACCTTTTTTACTGAAGCTCGGTCACCATTACGAACAGCTACATGGCAAACGATGAAAGATTTTTACTTCAAAGTAGTAAATCTTGGCGCCTACAAGATACATAACATTTGAATATCAGAATATAGCAAATTCGTACTGTATTCGGCATAATAATTAGCCAAGTGAAAACCATTTTACATATTGTATATCTTAAGGTTCGGAAGCTTTGTACTCGATACCACGATACGCATGATTTTTAGAAGACTAAAAACGACTACGTTCTAAAAACAATAATTGCATCATATTATGATGAAGTGTATGATATTTGGCACAGATAAAGCATGTTATTTTTAAATGTCACTCTGAATATTGGTTTGGATTACGTCTATGATTAAAGAGATATTAATTATTAACTATAAAATGTCAATAACTATAAAAAAAAATTTCGTATTTCGGTGTCCACTAGTATCGATAAATCGCACAATCAAGTTCTCAAATAGTAGAAGACAAATTGATGTTCAAAATAAATGTGTAGTCGTGTAACAATACTAAAAGGGCCAACTGCTGCGCTCAATCAGATCGCTTCTTTTTCTTTTTTAAGTGCTAAATGGGGTTTTAGCACGCAATCGCATACATGACCAGTTCATTCTTGTAATTGTACTTTGATCGTCAATTATATTTGATAAATAAATGGTTTATCCATTACTTCATTAATTATATTATTTTATTGTACCTACCGAGATACATTGAATGCTACAAATTTTTGACAGTGGAAATAATATAGATTCTTTTTGACGTTATAAATTTCCGTACCTAATTGTATAAGTTCGTATTTAATTTAATTTCGTATCAACGATTTTATATCATAAATATAAATATGTAAATAATATTAATTATTTAAATATTTAACAATAGTTAGTAGCGCTATGCATGCGCGTACGTTTACCTGAATTTAAATTCATATCTTTACTAGCATACTTATTCTTTGAAGCACACTTTCATATCCATCAAATAAAGCCAATATGTCACTAGCTCGTTTGGTTTCCATCCAAAAAGCTCCCCTCAGGACATGCCCAGAAACCCAAACACGCACAACACTACTGAAAAAGACATATTTTTTCTAAACTGCATAATTTGAAACAGAGATGGGATCCGAACGACGCATCGTCCCCAAGTATTTTAAAACTAGCGACGTGCTGGCAGATGCGTCACGCACCCTATCCGCATACCAATATTGTAGCCGATAACACATCCCGTGCGTGAAATACTTAGGTTTTCTTTCACGTATCTATCGATATTGTCAAGTAATCCAATCGCAAGGATAACATAACTATCATACTTATTAGTAATTAAAAAGTGACTATTAAAATCTGTTTCTTAATCTCTTTGTTATAGGTTATATTATAACCCCAAGAAGTCAAGATCAAAACAAATAGTTAACTTACGTAGTTACGTGCGAGCAGACGTTAACAATTCAAACTTTAAAATTGGAACTAAATTATAAAAATTCTATTACGACGCAAATTCAATGTCACCAAAGACATGCGAGTAAGATGACAAGGTCACTACCGATTGCGCCAACGGTCCCGCCAATCTTAGCTATATTGATATAAAGTAAGGGTTCTCTGTGTTCTCTGGGTGTTCAGTTAAGGTAAGTATTTTTCACACTTTAATGTACTTTTACTAAATAAAAGTGGTTCAAGTGTGGGCAAAGCCAGTCTTTTTCGGTTAAGTTTTTCGAGGCGTAACAAATTTCGTTGCAAGTCTGTCGCTGCGACCGCTGCTTCTGCATTCCCGTCACGTCTCCTACGGGATGTGTTGCCGCCGAAACCGAATGTTTATTCTGAGGTAATATGACAATTTTGTTTGAAATTTTACTTGGAAATAGAACAAAGCTTAAGACATATTTTATAGAATTTATAGTATTGATATTCACTAAGCCATTTTCTTGTCTAATTAATTTGCTAGTGACTTCCAATCTAACATCTCTGTTTAGACAAATACATCTCTTCATGTTACTAGACATACCTATGTTATTGCAGAACTGAGTTGCAGAACATTTTACACACAAATCAAACGGCAGTCAAAGGGCGGTTTTATCGCTTCAGCAGTAAATTAAATCCAGCTTTTGATTTAAAATTCTGCAAATTTCTCGCACTCTCAACATCTTTAACTCTTCAAAGTATTCATACGCAATTGAACTTGGACAAAAATGTTTCTATAGTTCAACAGTTTACAGTGTACTAAAGTGATTCCTCTGCCTTCTTTGAAAAACCGTAGTTTTCTTATCTTAAAGAATTGTTAAACATAAGTGTCCTTTAAAATTATCATTTCATTGCAATAGCAACAAAATCAATAACTCCCAATACCATGTAAATTTAAATGTATGCACTGTAACATTAAGAAAACGAATCCATTCCAAAGAAAAAGGTATTCCAAAACAAAACGTACTACGTTAAATACAAGTGAAGCTCATTAGACTAACACAAGAACTCACGAAGTAGATAATAAATCATATTAAAATAATTATTGCCACCCATTAACAAACTATAACCCTTCGCTAGTCGGTAGACCGCAATAAATAAGGCTACCATACGTCAGCTAGGCATAATTACGCGGATAATACAAATGAAAAGTGCAACCGAGACCACGTACCGACCGTGTCTTCCCGCATTATTTATTGCCATTTTATCTTACAGCAACCGTTGCGATAAAAGAAAAGAAATGTCAGAGGCCCGTGATCGCGATTATCAGAATGCAATCATTGAAGCCTCACTGCTAACCGCAGAAGCCAAAGATAACGACTCCACCGTACACTTCAACGATCATCGCTTCCTTCCAACTAGACTGTAATATAAATAATGATCAAAAGAAGCATTGGACGTTGTTAAACGCGATAACGCTGTATTTGTAAACTCTGATAGCAAGGCATGCGATGAAACAAATGCACATTGAAAAGTTAAACCTACCTTTAGAACACGGTATTGGTAGTCACTCAGGGATTGGAAAGAAAGGCTCGTATGCACCGTGTTCCAGCGGGGACAGCCACGATCATTGTGTAAGGAATTGTCCGTTTAATTAGCACATGTAGAGCAAGATTATCAACGGGCACTGTCAACTCCTTTAGACATCTGAATAATGACGCTGAATACCCACTACCTAATTACAATTATAAGGGGCTGGAGTATCTCGGGATAATCAAGCGAATAAGTGAACGGAAGTTGTCACTTTATCAAGATCATGAATTATGTACGCGAGCTTAATAGGTCTCAAAACTGATGAAAATGTATATCACTTGAGACTGATTCAAGTGTAGTTGATACTTTTTTTTATATGCAACATTAAAGCAGATATACAAATACCTATAACAATAAAGTAGCAGCGGTAATATTCAATGGAGAACCGTTAAGCCTTGTCGAAGACACTCGACACTGGGTTGGCCACTAACACTTCCAGCACCCCGCATTGGAGCAGCGTGGTGGAGTATGCTCGCAGTTGTGTATATGGGGGACGCCCGTGCCCAGCAGTGGGACGTCTATAAGTTGCAGCAGCAGCAGCAGCAGAGGTAATTTATAATCATAACACCGATCTACGGGCTCTAGATTTAGTCACGTTTCATAAATTCAAATCAGATCAATAAATGTGCATGAGCAGTAATATTTAAAGACCTATGTCATTCAGTAAAAATATTTATCTGCGAATATTCGGCGAGGATTCAAACCCGTTCGGCAGACACTCATTCACTCACTCACCTCCGAGTCACCGAGTCGTCATCAGTCCATTTGACGGAATTTACCCATTGTGTATAAAAACACGTTTGAAATGAGATTTACCGCGGATGCGGTAGAACTCACAGCTTCCCGGATTTGCTCATTCAAGAAGCTGCAAGTTCCTATAAACCATGTCGAACCGGACTTCGGCAGAAGTCAGATCTGCGTTGCGGAGGAAACAATTCAAGAAGCCGTTCGGTTGCGGTGTGTTGGATGACCGCAACGGTTTTTACAAAAACGGCCGAGGTGTGAAATGTCACTAGCCCATAGAAGAGCTACAATAGATATTTTTAGTTCGCAGTGGCTTAAGGAGTTAACCCACACTTCCTTTCACCTTCCCTTCAATAGAATAATGCTTAAAATAAAAATGGCGTAAGTGGAATTTAAGAACATTTATTCTCGAATAGAAATTATTGAATTTTCTCATACATCTGTGGCAGGCCTTAAATATTTGAGTGACATTTCAGTATTCGGCAGTTCACTTACATAATAATAATAATATGTTATTAATTGCTGTCTATAATTGTTGGTGACACATTATGCGCGCCGTCGATTAAAATATTTTACCAATTAAGTGGGCATATAAGGTAAATTTAGTATGGTGTAAAGCGATTCAATTAATTGTTTTTTTATTATTAACCGTGTCTCCTAACAAGGTATTTGTTTTGCTATGTTTGTACATGTAATACTTTGTGTTAATAATTAACTGATTAGTACGAGGAGTAGCAGTAGTTAGCACTCATGTCAATTAAAAGGCCTGTTTGTACAATACTGTACTCGTAATTACCATTCCAATGTAGGGCAGTTAACTATACAGTTCTTGTAGACATTGATTGTTAAACTTATCGCTTTTTAAATAGTTTGCGAACTTTGTAGGAGATCCGTCACAGTTCGTTGCTATATTCTTATTTAATCCCGAGTGCGGATGACCTTTGGTATCAATGCAGAGCTTAATTAAGTAAGTAAGGAGCCAATTGTTGCATATTTAATAAAAGGTACGCCAAACGCCCACTTTGTTCCAACGCCTATACTTCATGTCATCGCTAGCGGGTATCGTAATAACGCGAACCTGTAACTGAAGTAAGTATCTAATAAATTGCAATTTATTGTATTTTTAAATGAGGAAGGACAAATGATGAAATGTTAATTTATAATGACCTCAAACAAAGAAATGTCCATCTAAAGTGACATCAAAATATTCTTGAACGTTAAGCACTTAAAACGAAGTTAATTTAACAAGCACATTTTTAATCCGAAAAACGTTCCATGTCACAGATCTTGGAACCAACAAAGCGTACGTTTAAAAGATCACGTTTACGAAATATTAAATCTTGGTTCTTATCATTTTGTATCTTGTCTATAAAGAGACACGAACCAACAGGTGCGCCATCTAGCAGAAGCCCACGAATACATAAGTTTATCGTTCGTGACTGTTTTTTTACGTATTAAACTTAAGGCGAAATTATTTTTAATGTATTTTTTAATGCGTGTCTGTAGCCGCCGCGCAGTTGTTGCGATGGTACGAGTCGACGCGAGTTATTGGGCCGTAGACACTATATCATTATCTATTACTAGGTTTTAATGAAATAGTGATTTTGTCCACATTCAACATAATATAATGCTAATTCATGTCCAACAATGTTTAAGCTAAGTTATCCTTGCTAATAAATTTAAAAAGAAAACTGAGAATACTATTATAATTTTATACAAAACATAAACGTGCCTAAACAATCTGCCCATTGCTCCCGAGATACATCGTACGGACACACAAACTCACGTTCCTTATAATATTAGTGTAGATAGTTGCGAAACATGCCATGTCACTATCAGGTCGGCCATCATCACGACTCCACGATTTACATATAATGACTTTTCAACAATAAACAACGAATGTGCCTTTGTCCTTATTTACATCGTAATTTCTTTCTTAATATTATAACTGGGCTTGGTGTTTTGTATAGAAAATAGCGAACGAGTAAGTAGAGCCGCTTAATACCGCCATTATTGAATAGGGTTACACATTATTGAATAGGGTTACAGAATTAGAACTAGGGTTACAGAATTTAATTTACGCTTGCCTACTGAGGCCTGAAGGATTGATGGTAAAGGTAGTATTACCTAACAGGAACAAAATCGTTATTTAAATACAACAAGGCATTATTTAACTAACCCTTTATTTTGATACGACGTTGCAAAGTGGTTAGTGGTGTACAACATAATCTGTGCCGCCAGTAACTAATTTATAGAACCAAACATAAATGTACAAAACATTGTAAAATAACGTGGAGTGTTTGTAGGAAGGTGTTGTAACATGAATTATTGATAGTTAAAGTTTTTTACATTTAAAGAAATAACAACGTGTAGGTACAGAAATAACGCAAGTAAACTAATGAGCTTATGAGTCCAACAAATTGCTCATTTGATTAAGAGAAGCTACTACATAAATTTTGTAACACTCACAACGGTGGGCACCGCGACGCGACTCGTAATTATTTCGAGAATTTTAAATTCTTCTTTCGCATTACGTATACAATGAATTCGTCATTCGTCTGCACAGCGTGTGGTCTGCTTAAATCTTAAACTTGACACGTTCATTAAACGCGAACCAAGCGGCGACCAAAAGCAACAACTTTGAAATTTTACGCGGTCATACGTTAAAACGCACTGTCACAGAAGCCATCTGTATGAACTGTTCAAGAATAAATAGGCTTTGTAGTGAGGGACGTACCCATTTAATATTATTTCTGGGAGGATATATATGCGGCAGAGACACCTAAAACACATAGCATTCATTATAATAAAAACATCACACGGATTTACTTAACGGGCCCTGCACGAAATTTCGGTAAAGGACGTGTTTTAAGCGCGTAATTGTAATTTTACGCATACAACAATCAATCATTCTGTTATGCAACGTCGGGCGGGGTCGCTTTATGGATGGATGACCACTTGTGGCAAAATTTCATGGGCGCTATCGTGCTTCGGAGGGTACGTTAAGTCGTTTCCGGTTGTTTTCAATGGGGAAAACAATCGTTAAGCCTTGTCGAAGACCTTCGGCAAGCTTGAGAACATCTGACACT
>DWTT01002171.1:0-10397 GCA_018250895.1 Carterocephalus mandan | reverse complement strand
ACACGCACACTAGTGTATTTAAGTTTTGGTCTCGCTTTGCTGTTCCTATTGCCAATCTCTCTAGTATTATATCTATTCGCTCACTACAGTAAAAATTACTATTCGGAGCTTACAGTTGTAAGCTTACAATTTTTTAAGACGTTTAAGATGATATTGAGGCCTTATCTTAGAAGTCTCGCTGTGTACATTGTAAAGTAATGAAACGGGAGGATGTAGGGTGTGAATATATTCTCTAGTCTAGTGAAATAGGTTCTACCACTTACAAAACAAAAACTAAGCAGGTGCAGCTATCAATATTAGATTTGTAAAAGTTGGAGTAACAAATGCGGGGCCATTTCGAAAGCAATTCCTGTTGTCGCCAATAAAAACATAAAGGGAAACTTGGCAAAATTTATTGGCAAAGAAGTAATGCGGCTTAATCGCTACATTTGGGCCTCCGACGCGCCCCCGCTCCCCGCGCCGCTCGCCGCCCTGCTCCCCGCGCCGCTCGCCGCCCCGCTCCCCGCGCCGCGACGGACGGTATCTCGTTTTTTCCTGCCGTGGCGCTTCCGAACGCCGCGCCGCGGCGACTTATCTTACTTTATTTGGATCCCAGTTCCGACAGCATTCTCGCACGATAACACCGACCGCGTCTATCCTGCGTCCTTTTCCTGCGCAAACAGAGCTGACGAGTCAGACGGGGACGGGTGATAAGTCACAGTGTACTCCACGGCCCTCGTTATTCCGAACTATTACTACGCAGCTCCCAGATGCGCAGCGGACGGACAAAAAGTACTTTACGGAGTGCGTGCGCCGGCATAATGAGGCGCTGCCGAATGGGGCCGCAGCTGACGCGAACGGGACAGGAGATTGCGGGGATAGCTCGCGAGGACCTCTTCCTAGGCCTTCTTTTCTATATTTACTCTGTTTAAGTCAGCATCGATATTTTACGCGCTCTGAAAGTACTATTCTGATCAAGATCCAAGACCTCCATGTCATCTGAATTGTGCCAATCAGAACTTGACTTGCCTGCGCACCGGCTTGCTGCCCTCATCCTGCGAGGAACCCCATGGTCTGGTGGATGGCCCAGTCGCTGACACATCACACACACAAACATAATATTACAAGTTGCATCCTCAAAGGCATAGGCAGAGGCGTGTGTCATGTCTGATGTTATCTATTGGCCGCTTTGCTGAGCAAGCTTTACAGAGACTCATTCATGCCATACACATTACACGCGAGTGCGAGCGGTCGGGGCGAGATTAACGCTCCCGATGACAAGCGAATGCGCGCTAGTTTAATTTGGGCACGAACAAATAGATGCTGTTAGAAACACGGGGCTCTTGAGATAAGACCGATTCCAGGAGGGATCGGACGAGTCGAGGCGATTAGTGTCGAGTCCAATCGAACCTAATATAGGTTTATGGGTTGCGTCGATTTAATATACAATAAGTGTCTTTGAATAAGTGGTCTATGACACTCGGCAGCTCGGTACTCAACGCCCATATTTTGTGTCACACTAGAAAAGAGGATAGCGCGGTCCAATATCAAGACCTACACAAAACAGAGTGTAATGTGTGTATGTAAATCTTTACTTGAATCAAGCGCGTTCACGCCATGTGGTCGCACTAACGAATAAAAAATTGCACACACAATGCTTTGAACTCCGGCGATCCACGTCTGTTTCGTGCATTCTTCCCTGCCGTGCGCGCGGCGGTTATGAAATGAGCTTTTTAAAGCTTCCCCGGTGGGCTTTACGTGGCCTGGACATGCGTAGGTGCACAAAAAGTATACTTACTTGTTAGTCGTGGTGAACCATTACACCACATCGATTCAAAGACCGTTTGGCACGTTAGCATGCAGGCGTTTCGTTTCGACTTCCGATATGTTCCAGTGTACCGATGTCTGATGAGAAGGCACGTGAAGGTACTGCTTATACATAGTTTGCTAGTATGTGTGGTATGTGGTAGACTATGGTGTGGGAGTGATCCTCTTCCGAGAGGACACCCGCTTCCAACTGTGGGATGAACAAAGAACCGTGGGAGTGGCCATTGCTTACATCCGTTCCACATATTCGAAAGCGTGTGAGTGTTTCACCTTTCATACTAGGCGCCGGTTTAGCGCGTCGCATGAAGCAGCTCCGGCCGCGCATACAAAACAGAATACACGTAAAAAGTAAGCAAATGGCCGTCAATTTCGTTTACGGCCGCCAGCGGATGCATTTCAACGAAACACATTATCATTATGAGCGACTTGAGCGAGGTGCGGAGTGGCAGACGTGCGCCCGCCGGCCCGCCGGCCCGCCCGCCGTTCGCTCGCTCGGCCAGATTAGACATTTTGAAAAATGTCCAACCTGAATCTGATGATTCCATGGTGCGCCGGTGGCGGTCCCGGGTTCGAATCCCGGCCAGGGTATATATTTATTTTGCATTTTGGTCTTTGTAGTCGGGTCATGGATGTTAAATTTAATTGTTTGCTGTGTATGCCCATGTGTAGTATGATATACTAGGCCTACAGCTGGGCCGTGCGTGAGTAGTGTGAGTGTACAAGCGTCGTAATCGTGTGCGCATGCCACCTACGAAACCTGGAAATAAAATCCCGCAAGGATACCTACCTTGTTCTCGAGGGCATGTAAAGCATATGCACTTGCTTGATGCACAACATTAACGATTTAAGTAGTCGACCATGCAACCGACCGGCCGCTGACAAGCGCCGCATTGTTCGCTAGTTCATGACCTCTCCGCCCCTCCGCCCCTCCGCCCCTCCGCATCCGCGCGCGAATTCAGCGCGAAAAATGCAAACCGCGAATGCGGGTCGCGATCGTTGTGTCACTGTTCCCACAGATTACAGATAGCCGCGTTGCTTACTCATGTACCACAGAGAACAGCAAATTCTCTCATGTTCCACCGATTCAAAAGGAATAGTTCCCGCCCTTACAGAAGTTGCTGCTGCGAACTTAAGAAAGGGATGCTTACTTTGCCCATTAGTTATTTTTAAATAAAAAAGTAGGTACGGCAGGACGAACCTGCGTCTTGAATTCCCACAATACCCACATTATTGTGAAAAAACATTTGAAACAGCTGGATATCAACAACAACCACACTAATATGAGAGTGAAAGCATCCATCTATCTATCTATCTCCCTAACAAATATCGGCTATAGCCTGGGTTGAACCCGGGCCCCTACGTCTGTCGCCCGCATTGTCCGCCCGCACCGCTATGTCTCCGCCCGCGATAGCCTCCGCTCCTAATTTGTCCGGCGCTCCTATCGTAACTCAGCGGTTTATCGCTAATCACTTATTACCCCAGTTTTGGTTGCCTTTTACGCAGTTGTTGCTAAATGGAATGTTTTTGAGCTACCTTTGAGCAGCACGGCGAGAGCCGGTACCGAGTAAGTCCGCTTGTCGAGTTCACAGTCTAGTATTCGCCAGATATTTACAGATAGTTTCCGTTTAAGGAATCACAAATGTATAGAAGTTCTAATAAGTGTTAGCGTATACATTGCTCTAAAACGAACTTTAAAAAAAAAAGTCTTAAAGTATCTGGCCAGATACCTACCACCATCTACCAGCCTACCACCATTACGCTGCAGAACAAACCTGTTCCTCACGTTAGCTTCACTGGCCAAGTGAGACTTAGCCCCACTTAGCCTCACTTCACTTTTTGCATCAATTTACTACCATTAAGACAAAAAAGATACCACACGAATCTGTCATCATTAAAACGCGTCTAAAATGCTTGGAACTTCCCCACTGGGAGATTACCGGAGTCTTTACCTATCCGCGAAAGTATTGTTTGGTTGTTTACCCAATTCGCTCGTCAGAAACCCAAAGTGAGTCAGCAATGCGTCGCCGACGCTCAAGGAGAGAGCTGTAAACGACTGTTAATGAGTCCACGACTTAGACAAGAATGCCACATAAAAACTTATTTAGTAATTTGATTAGTCATGTTGAGCTGAGCGTTGTTTTAGGAAAGACAACGCTGCCGTCGCTGACACAATTGTCTCTCTATACTGTGACGCGGATTCCTTTTTTGTATTGTTTCGCTGTGCGCAGCCGCAGTGAACTTACCAATCATTCCTGTGTGATATAAGACTTCTCATTCTTCACCAACACAAAATGGAACAAAAAAACGATGTGCGTGTCTTTTGCTTGATAATTTTTAGATTGTTAAATATACAGACCACTTCTTTCTTGGGGGACAAAGAAAAATATAAAGATGATACTTGCTAGTTATACTGCAATACAACAAGGGCCGTAGTGAATAAATATTTGAAATTTCTCTGATAGCTTCTGATGAAATATGTCACGTAAAAATTTGTAATAAAGTTTCTGTACGAGAAGGCGAATGTTCTCGTAGTTTTGATGTATTCGACGTGGTTCGAAACACAACGACAATCATGCTCATTTTAGCGGTGCGATAATAATTCCTTTTGACCACAGTCCACAATACTTATACGACTTTATAGAACTCGCGATTACCGTCTGAAAGGAATTCCGACAACTCTTAAAACGGCTCTCAAGAAAGCAATAACGGTCCTAGCGAACGTTTAAGGCCATTTAGCTAAAGGCCGAAGTTTTTCAAAGGAAACACAACATCACGCGGACTGCTCGCCAACTCCCCGGCAACACTACGCCAAGTCGATTTTTTTCATTTTTATCTCCGATGATAAATCGTAGTCGTTATTAAACTTACTCGTATCAATCAGGCTACGGGTGTAAACCAATAGTTATTTGAAACAATTTAAACTGGGTTGACGGCCTGCTCTTATGACGCTTTAAAACATTAGTCTTATGCGGAATAAAATGTGATTACTGACTGACTTGATTTCATACTTAGTTGCCTCGTTGGTCTAGTGGTCGCGTCATATATAGTTATAGTATGCTATAATTATAATTAAGTTTATAATTAAGTATTGTTACTGTTTAATAAAGTTATTAGATTCATCTGTAATATAGGTTTTCAGCCACGTAGCGCCTTTTGGCAGCGGAAGCGGGTCGTGGCTTGGTCGCGGTATTAGACGCCGAGCGCCTCCTGACCCCGTTCCGACACCCGCCGCCACCGCCGCCGCCGCCGCCGCCGCCAGTATGCCCAAATTGCTTGTTCTCTGCAATGACATGTCAGCTTTCCTTGTGCGGTAGCAAACGCCATTATGTTTCCGAGAAACTCGAACGTGTTTAGAAATGACGCAGGCACGGTTAGGGACCTACCGGCTCTCCATTTTTGTTTGTAAGCGAATGATATGGCAAACGGACACGCATTTACTAAGATTATTAGCTTGGTCAATTCTCAATACTCGTTATTAGCATTAGGACTATGGGAGTACATAGTTGGAGTCAAAAAGTTCGAAGATATATTCATTCATATTTCATATGCGTTGGTGCCCGCAGAAGGCGCAGTCCCATTGTTCGAAAGTGGAGCACTTGGACCTCCTGTTGATTGGTTCTTTCATGAATATAACATTGGAAACAAGGCTGCAGCACTGTATAAACACCTTTCCTCTACATACGAGTATCATTCCTCTGTAGTGCAGCACCAGCCATACGCTGACGCATAGTACAACCGTGTACGGAGTACAACCAGTATTAGACCCATAAGAGTCTCATACAAAGTCTGCCACACTTCCTACCCTTGAAGACTAAGATGGTTGCCCAAAATTTAAAGACACAAACCAAGGCAAGGAGCCGTTTCCAAGGAATCATGGCGAGTCCGTCCTACTATCTCATCGGATAATCTCCACGGCACGATAAAATTCCGCCAATCTATCGCAACTCGCGACGGAACGCCAGGAGAACGCAATGCCTTGCACGTTAGCTGTGCTGAAAGCGTTCACTTTGAACGGCTTCAGAATATCAACCGCCAACGAGAAGCGATAAGAAATAATATCGCCTTCTATCGCCGTGTGCTGTCTCAACTGGTCTGTTGGCTCTTAGGTCATCGAATTTGTAAAGAACTTAATGGCATGGCGAGACTGTTGCCGCGATTCTCACGTCAGTGGAGATGGTCTCATACCGTGCGTCCGCCGAAATAACGTGCGACTCCGTTACTCGCCGGGCGGGCGACGTGTGTGGACGGACTAAGCGGTTATTAGTAAGAACGTTCGCATCGAATTCAAATTGTGTTCGAAATCAGAATTCATGGAACGGAGCTGGTTCGCGGACGGCCGCGGCCCGCCCGGGGCTGGCATGGCGGCTTGCTTATTTGTTTTCTAGCCTTCGCAAAGGAAACAAATCGTTGTGTAACAAAAACTCATATAAAATAACATTATATCCTGCTTGTGTTTCCAATCGCCTACTAGCCAATACAGTTTATTTGTTTCATCGGTGATAGAGAACAAATTGGATGAAATTTGTCCTCCCACTTGAAAAGGTCCAAGTTCGAAACCCAGTGGCTCATACCCAAGTTAAGTCGGAGAAGGGACAAATTATGCATTGTTGAAAGTTCTTCACAAATCTGAGAGATCTGTGAGGCCTGCCAATCCTCATTTGCCCAGATTTTATCTGCATGTAGGGACAACCTTAAACTTGCCATTCCGAGAAGACCCGTGCCCAAAACCCAACAGTGAGATAATGAAATGGTTTGCAAATCAAACATGAGTAAATAAATGTATATCTATAGGGCAGCATAGAGTGGGAGGTACATCCCCAGCTTTCTAGCCACACGAAGGTGGCGCCCTCCGCTCCTCAGCGGATTGTTGAGGGACTTAAGAGATTAGTTGCGCGCGATCGGAAATTCGTGAGGCCTCCCGACTCGAATATTGGCTTAGCGGGATTATTGGGCTCGTTAATATACTTCGAGATGTCAGGGCTTGCACTTTATATCGATTCCAATTTATTCTTTCATATCAACAAATATTCGTACTACAGGTACCTACATAACTCACGAAGTTCTACAATTACATATTTCAGGATTTACACGAATTTTGGCATGGAGTGATTGTGATGCTGCTCGTTTGATTGAAAACATTCACATTCTGGCTAGAGTCTGGCTAGAGTCTCGGTAGGTACCTAATAGAAGTTTACTGTTGCCCGGGTATACCGGTGTGTGTGTGTGTGTGTGTATGATCGTGAAGGTTCGCTAAACCGCAGGCACTTATCGAAATTATAAAGTCAAGAACGTTTTGCACAGGGCTGGCAAACGTGCTAAGTGAGTGCGGCCGCGCCGGTGAGCCGGTCAGCTCGCAGCTCGCAGCTCGCCACTTAGGATGTGCTTATTTACAGTGTGTATATAAACTGTACTTACCGCCTAATTCGTTGCTACACGACCGCGGGCACGTCATGCTGCCTTCCCATTATCTTGTATTTGTATGCATCCGGATACATGCTCGTACAAAGGCCGTCTGTCTCAACGTCAAATTAACAGGATAACAGTGATTGCTAGTACGTTCAATGTGCAATTTCATTGCTTTGGATAGATAGGATTTTTTATATTTGATTAAAATAATAAACGTTACTCATCTATCTAATATAATATAATTTGTTTTATAAAAGTGCCAACCCTAGATCGAAGCTAGTCGGGAAACATGAGCGAGAACAGCTATCGATTGGGGCCCTTCCGCCGCCGGATGCTGACAGCGGCAACAACGCATCGCCTCGATCCATTACCGCCCCCTTTCCAGACTCGGTGTGTCGCTCGATTTGAGCCCGCAATGTACCCGCTACGAGTCCAGCTCTCGCGTGTCAATCATGCGTGTTCCCGGGTCAGTCACCCCGCCGAACAATAACATTGCACGGCGTCCATCGCTCGTTGCTACAACTGTAGCGTGCGGGGGATGGAGGCGCAGCGGCGATGGTGCTGTGCACAGTTCACACGGGTCGGTTTTTGTGCATTACTAGGTCGTAGCGTAAATATAATGGACGGTAGCATGAGAATTATTGTAAAAGCAAAAGTTTCCAAATCGGTATGCAATGTTCCTTGTGATGGGAATCTATCGTGAAAATGCTCGACTAATTGTGATATTCCACGCAGTTTTGAGTAAGTATCAAAAAGGTTTCATGTAACTTTATAGGTTTTCATTGATATCATGTTCATAGCCGTTGTTCATTACGTTATTAATTAGTTAATACACAATTGACGCAATAACTTTTAATATGTACACAATTGACTCAACGCCTTTCTTGTGTTCTCGAACACACTAATAGTCCATTATTTCGAAGAAACGACGATAGTAACTTGATCGTTACGTCAATTGTCCAATAACTGCACACTTCAATTTAGGTACGCAATTATACTTTGTGAGTGGAGAGAGTTACACAATCGCCCCATGTAAACCCGGTTCCCGGAACCGACCCCCCACGCGGCCAGCTCTACAGGCCCAGCTGGGCTGCGGGATGTGGGCATCGGCGGGAGCTGACTGCGTAGTGTACGCTTGCCCTTGTTTTAGTTTTTATTGTGTCGTCTGAGCGGAGTGCCCGGCTTTTAGTGCGCCACTCAGCCCTCAGCCCTAGCAGAGTGTATCGAGTATCGCCGGACTGCCCGCGCTATCGGCTCCGCGCGGACACTGGCAGTGTTAGCTGGTGTCGTGTCAACGTGTTCGGAAGCACATCCGGCCCATACAATATCTTTTGATTCCTTTGTTCTATCCTATCGCTTTGTCGTGTTGTTTCCTTTGTTGAGTTGGTCACCTCGGGCAGGTATTAATTCCGTGATACGCGCAGCGACGTAGCAAAATATTAGTGAAAGGATTTCTTGGTAATAAGGTTGCTAATGTCGCCATCCTCTAGGGTTTCCCCGGATTTGTCCTCGTGTACAGTAAACATTGTCTCTGTGTGGCCTCCGGGTATAGTAAACATTGCGTAGGCAGATTCCATAGAGGAAAACCCTACTTGAAAAACAACGGCTAGTGGTCATAAAACTATACTTTTAGTGCAAACTATATTCTTCGTAGCTTGTAAATTTTTTTTAAACATTGGTTTCGTTCACTATTGCGTCACGGAGTCGTCAATCTAAACTAACTAAGCGTAATGGCATTGCCGGATTCGATCCAGGATCTCTCGGTCGGATTCGCTGGGCCCTTCGCGTTGTGTACATCACGCGTGTTGGTCGGTAGATACGATCATACGTAACATACGAGTAACTGCCGCAGCGATAAGCCCGCAAGCACGCTGAGAGCGCCATTAATGTTTCTCTGTTTATTCAGTAACTGGGCTACATAAAGGGACATTGTTCTAATTCTAATCTACCGCAGGAAGGGGCATTCCGCGATTCCGGCTGTATCACATCGCGAGGCGTGGGCAGGGCAGCAGCTGTGCCGGCCCAGTGGCCATCGAACTCGGCTTTCTAGAGGGGGTGTGGGTTCAAATTCAAGCGGCACGCACTAACAACTGATGAGTTATCTACGTGTATGGTGAAGTCTGCTATAATGGTGAAGGAAAACATCACGAGGAAACCTGCATGTCTGAAAGTTCACCACAGTAAGGTAGGGCTTTCGAGCTCGAGTGAATAAAATAAGAGTGACGGAGTGAAATTGGTCGACAAAAGTGAAGTCAATGGCGACTTTCGAGTACCAACGAGCGAGATTCAAGTTATGTACAACCTGTGGTACAACTCAAATATATTTATACTTTGTACATAACATTTGAAATTAATTTATTTGTATTGTTAACAGAGTGGTGCTCCGCGAATCTATGCCACATAGGTCATGTTACGTTGCCAGCTCGCTTTATAAGAAAAATAACATTTTGCACTCGCAGGCGAGAAAAAAGAAGCTCATTATTATCGCGAGCTATGTTTAAGAAATATACTGACAGGTTAATAGAAGATCAGTGTAGCGCATTACGTGTTCCATGTTTTGATTTGAAGTAACCGTTCCGCGGGAGTTTTACTGCCGGTAAACGTCCGCCGAGATTAGTGCGCCGCCTGGCGGAGACGCAGTGTCTGGTTTACTGCTCGCTAGATGCCCCCGGAGCAGTGATAGCCCAGCCGAGATTTAAACATTCCATTTAGACGTGGGACGCTGTAAACATACTAATTATTTGATGCCAGTTTCAGATCACGAGTGTCCCTCTTAAAGAACATATTTTTCAGCAGATGTGATTTTAAAGGTACCTGAGACTGGCAGGACATCGCGCCTCGCCAACTAAATATTGTCCACTGTGTATAAACTGCGCGGCAGGTTATGTCCAATTGAATTTACTTTTTGTATGGTGCGCTCATTCAGTCAGTGAAACCTAGGGGCCATCCATAAAATACGTCACACGTTAAGGGGGAGGGAGGGGGTCGACGAAGTGTGACATTGTGTGACAAGGGGGTGGGAGGGGTCCTCAATTGCGTGACGTCACATTTCAAAATCTATTAAAATCTAAGTGATAAAACACGAACTATATACTATTACTTTACGAAAACCGAATATATACTAATATATTCAATACTATAGTGGGTTCAAAGTCCATGGACTCAAGATTATTAAGTTTGTGTCA
>DWTT01002170.1:0-10400 GCA_018250895.1 Carterocephalus mandan | reverse complement strand
ATGGTGATATCGCCATCAATCGAGCTTCTGTCGTGATGAGGCCATAACTGCTGCCGTTGCCGCCGTACTTAAGCACTATGGCCTATTGGCTGAAACTCAGCGTCGCACTCGAGAGGGTCCGGATTCAAAATCAAGTTTAACCCATGATTTTTCATGTGTAGGTACAGTGAAAGAATATCTGTAAGGCACGCTTTGTGTATTCGGTCCAATAACTATATTGGAAGAACAAACAAACAAATAAACATTTATTTATTGCCACAATTGAATTATTTTTTTTGCTTCAAAAAGAGACCCTCTGCGTTTCACTCTTTTTGAAGCGCTCCATGTCGTAACTCGAAGGAAAACCCTCAGTCGGAAGCTCATTCAGGAGACCAGCTCGCCGTAAAAAAGACCGCGAGAAACGTACGGTGCGGTGGTAGCAGACCAGAAGTCGATTCGGTGTGGATGAAACTTGTGACCTCGGCGTGGAGTGCGATAGTTGAATGAGATAATAATAATAATATAAAGTTGTGAAGTAGGTACCTCGGAGCACTCACCATGGTAAATATGGTATAGTAATAGGACAAAGAGAGAGTAATACAGATAGGTAACATATGATCTACTGGAAGTATCTCGCCTTCTGCTGACACGAGACCATGGAAGCCGTGCTCTTAAGCAGCCACTGGTTTTCAGCTACCCCCTTGGAAGAGTTCGTTTGTTATCTTAATTACTTAAAAATACTTAAAATTAATGAAATTTTATTAACTAATGAACTAACAAATAGATCAATTCTTCTAATCAACGTTCAATTTGATTGATTATCATTGACATATTACTAATTATATTATAATCAGGCATCGGTCGTGGTCATCGTGGTCCACCTGATTATGTCGTTTTTATTAAATGTAAATTCGAACACGTGATCCCTGACTGCTCCAAACGAGGGAAAGCGCTTGTTAGTTCTCTCCGGTACAACTATTACTGTTAAAATACCAATCGATAAATAATTATGATCATCATCTCGACCTCGTGTCACAACACTTTAGTTCGGCAATTTTGTAGTATAATTATAAATAATAGATAATATTGTGGTGTTGTAAATAGATTGAGAATTTAGGTGGTAGTGTTAATTAAATCTTTATAGGTTCTATTAGAGTTCGCCCGGGATAATAATACTCTCTACGGTACCTAGCATCTCCCTCTGTTCGGTGGTACCTAGTACCATTTCTACCATCTACCTAGTTATAGTTTTTATAGCAATTATGTTCCGGTGGGAAAGGTGTGGTTCCCGGTTACACTGCTTTAGATGCGACCATCTACAAGGATAGCACGTATCTGTGACTGACTTATATATAACTGTGACGACTTTAACTAACAATTAGTAAATGGACTATTACTAACATCACCTAAAAATTGTCGCCCCACTATCATACTAACGAACTAACCAATTAATGTTCCTAATGATTAACACCCTCTGCAAACTCGACTCCAGCCCAGTTCTTATTTGAGTCTTCACTCTTGTTCTAACTCTGTCGTCTGTCACAGGTCACAGTTGTCATGAGTGGTGTTACATGCCCGTTTGCTTTCTTTTATCTATAAAATAGGTTTCGAAGATACCGTACCCCTATAGATTGCTGGAACTCCTGAAAACGTATTAGTTTAGTTAGTCTAACAATTTGATGGTCTCTTTAATTATTGATTGTTTTGAATACTTACAATCTTCTATTCCCGATCTGATTATCTAACTTAAATAGCTATGTTAAACATTGGTGTCGTATCTCCAGTTCCTCATCATTGCCAGCTTAAATAACCCTTCTATCGGTCTCACTCTCTCTCTCGCACAGGAATATCTAGTACCTAGCTATGTAATTGATAAGATCTTTAACAGAATTCCTGACATCGGATGCACCAAAATAACTTACTCGTATATGGTTATTCTGTGTAATGATACTGGATATGAAGTCCTCAGTTATCTCATCATAGATGTTCTAATGATCTCTAACTAGTGCCGGCGGTTTTTCCGACAGCTTTTTACGTCGGACCCCACGTGTCCCAGTAGGTACTTTACAAAACTCGGTAAATATTGTTGTTGTAGTTCTGTTGCAAAGATCGCAGTGTCCGGTAGCCGCGCAGGTGCATTCCTGCCGAAACGTCGTCCGAATTCGGCCTTACCGCTTGTCGATAGGGTCGACATTGGGCCAGAATTGGGCAAATATGTACAGAGCCCTGTATGGCATGTCGCGGTGACGCGGACGAGGAGCAAAGGTCTTATGAAGCGGGTGGGTGTGTGCGATAATGTGTCTTGTGTGAGCGGGTTAGAGTGTGGGTTGGGTTGCGGATGGTAAAGTTTGGTAGCTCGGCGGGTGGGGGCGGGGGGCGCATGCGGTCCGACTGGTTGCCCGAGCGACGACCGGAGGCTGCGCGCGCGCCGGTACAATCGCACGCTCAATTATATAACGTCTGCCCACGTGGTCGACGCTGACTTGTCAAATTTATAGGAAAATCTTGACAATAGCTGTTTGTAAACTCTACATACGATTTTTCGGGTATTTCTCAACTAATTTTGTGTATCGCATCAGGTGTATTTTTTTAAATTTATGCTGTAATAAAACTTTGCGAATTCATAACGCAATGGTCAAAGCAATTTTTGACGTTTCTTTTGTCATCATAAAAAGCTCTTGAAGATATTTACCTACCTGCTCTACGGTAGACATGGTAGTAAACGAATATATAGAACTCTGCTTCTTTAAGTGTTTTTTTTTTAATTTGCCTCGAACAGCAGAAAGGTTAACATTAGCGAATCTCAATGATTTTGGTTGTTTCTAAGCTGACTAATTTTCTAGTAAACTTATTAATAAGCTGAATATAGAGCAATTATATTTAACTTTACGGTTGCTTGTAGTAGCTTGGTTGTAGAACTACTACTGTGAAAAAATTAAGCGACTGTTTTTCTTAAATTAAGAAGCAGCAAAGTGGCAGATACCTTAAGCATTAAGTCCGCCTTAAGTTCCACTGTTAGGTTCTTAAATAAATAGTGCCGATGTAAATGTAAATCAAAGGGCCTCGAAGGCAGTCGCGCGCGAGCATACGGGGCACACGGGGCCCTGCGCGGCACGAGTCTTGCAAAGAATTTATAGGAGAGGCGGGCGCGCGGCCGGCCAGTGCGCAGCGCGCAAGCGGACGCCGCGAAAGTAAGAGTGAGTGCCCGTGTGCAGTGTTGTGCCGCAGTGCCGCAGTGCCGCAGTGCCGCAGTGCCGCAGTGCCGCAGTGGACCCCAGTGGGCCGCAGTGCCGCAGTGCCGCAGTGGACCGCAGTGCACCCGAGGAGCAACAGTGGAATGGATGGCTAGGTACGCTCCCACCATTGTTTTATGTTGAAGATGCTCGTGTGAAGTGTTGTGAATTCGCAATTATTGTTGTCTACGGTGACACGTGAATGCCTGAGAAAAAACTTGTTTAGGTTTATGTTTGAGCTTAGTATCTCCTTATTATGACATGTCATTACTGAATTTAATAATTTCATCGAAACAATTTTGAGTTTATTTGAAAATTTAATTAGTTGTAAAAATCTCTGTTATCCTCAGATTTAATCTATATAGAGTTATAGTTATAGACCAATACATAATGGCTTTTAAAATACCATAGAGAGATATATAGAGCTCATACAAGTGTTTAAATCAATGCGAATGCTATTGCATATTATAGGTTGAGTTATGTTTCAATCTATATGTGATTTATTATTTCTGAAACATTTGTCTCATACTTATAACAAATTAAATACTCCACATTTCCCAAAATTAATGCACCAACGCGCATGCGTTTGCGCAGGTTTCTGCAAAAAACTAATATTTATTAATGTTGCTCAAAAATCGGCTACTTATCATTGAAATAAAATAAATAATCTTATCATTTAACCGATACATATTACTTTTTCACATCATATAAAGACATGAGAATGTCAGTCAGTTCCGAAAATCGAATACCTTTAAAAAATGGTTTTCCCGCTCTTTTATCCAACATGGTAGCAAATTGCCTCTTATACCTACCCCGTGTAGTACTAAACTTTATAAATAAGCATACCTAGTTTGTTCGCCATGCTATTTCAGATAAACGGAACAACTTGTATCGTTATGCTGTGCTTAATATGACTCTCCTGGTCATGAGGGAAGACCACATGCAGCAGGTCGCGACGTCAACTTTCACGGAAAACGGCATGCTTGCACTACAGCTTGAATGTTTATAAGTTCAGCTGTGGTGTTCGCGATGGTAGCCGAGAGGCTAAGAATTCAGCCCCTTACGGGGGAAAGATTTAAGCACAAATTAAAAACGCTGCCGCCGATACTGGTGATGAATTAAGCACTTATTCGGTGCAGTATTATGCGTTTGAATCAATTGAGAATCTGGTGTACCTATTGATAAACGAATCTGTGTCCTTAGGGATTTCTATAGTCAAACTAAGTAAGTATAACGTTTCCTAGCTTAATATTCAAAAAAATATTCAATTCATCAATCAGCCTCTCGCCGTCCACTGCTGGACGTAGGTCTCTCCTAAACGATACCACTCCGACCGATCCTGTGTCTTCTGAATCTGTTTCCCGCCTTTTTCGAAGGAATCTAAAGTTAACCAATCCCCACTTTCTATCGTGGATTATGGACTTAACCTATTCCGAAAAGACGCCCACGCCCAACAGTGGGGCATGATAAGTTAGAATGAAAGTACCTACCATTCTAAATCCATCCATCCATCAGCCTTTTGGGGTCCACTTCTTAACATAGGCTTGTCTAAATCGACACCACTCTTCCCGATCCTGCGCCCTCTAAATCCAACGGATTCCGGCTATTTTCTTTAGGTCGTCAGTCTACCACGTCGGAGGGTATCCAATACTGGTGTAAAAATAATCCTAAATAGGTATTTATCTCCTCATAGCGTTAACATTGACCTGAACAGTTGACTAATCTTCTGATTACCTCAGACAGAACTGATCAAATCAAACCAAGCTTAACCAGCCTATAACGGACTCTATTGATTTCCAATAAAGCTTTGAACACGAGTTTTCGTAGCTGTAACGCAAGCTCTGGTAAGCTTTTCGTTATCTAATCTCCATCTAGATCCGATCGTTTAGAATGTCATGCGAGAACAAGAGGCATTTTGTTCCATACATTGTGACATTGTTGTTACTGGTATGTGCTTAAAGCATACAACCCGTAGGCGTGCCCGGCCCAGTGTTGGGAACGGACTCCCACAGACGCAGTTGACTGCTAGCGGCAAAATTATACTTGCTTCCGAGCGTCAGAGCCGTCGGTCCCGGTTGTTTTAAATTTTTAATTTGTACAACAATCTTTAGATCTTGAGGTGAGAGCATTCAACACTGGGTTGGCCAATAACCCCTCCATCAGTCCGCATTGAAACACCGTGGTGCAGTATGACTTAGATTTACATATTGATATATCGGGACAAAAGGCAGAACATGGCAATTTAAATTATTTGATTTTCCACGGTGGCATCATGAAACATTTGGTTTAGGTGGCAGTGTGAGTCAATAGCTCAGTGGTGATAAATCCGGCATCTTATTCGCGAAGTTCTGGCTTCAGATCCCAGCGGCGGATGTACGGATAACGTACATTCGAGCAAGTTATGGCATGGGCTAAACAAGGCAACGTGATGTCCCTATGGTGTCGCACGTGTCCACAGGCGACTGTGAGTCGGTGACCACTTAACAGGGCCGTATGCCCCCGTTTGTTACTCGACTTTCGACGTCGAATCTCGGCTGGGGCAGCTAAATATTCGTACTCGGGTTATTGATGTTATATGGCGCAGTTTCTATGTGTGTCCGTCATCCGCACCACTGGGTGTGAGAGTGTAGCATTTTTTTTTATAGTATAGACGGACAAACAGACATACGGGCCACCTGATGGCAAGTGGTCACCGTCGTCTATGGACACGTGCGGCACCAGGGGTATCTGTTGCCTGCCTTGAAGGAAGCGCTTCACACTCTTTTTGAAGCGCTCCATGTCGTAGCTCGAAGGGAAAACCTCAGTTTATTTAATGTTTAAGCTAATTGTTTAAGCTCTCTTGCGAACTCGACAAGCTAATGTCAGACGCTGGTAATAAACTTTGTTTATTACTGAATCCGTCGGTTAAAACGTGTCACGAAGTGGTCTTAGACTCGTCTCGGCGAGTGCTCGACGAATTGCTTCCTACATACAGCTAAAAAACGAGAGTGAGCCCCACCTGCCGCAGGCGCAGCGCTCATTATTCGATTATAATGATGGCCGACATACAATGTTTTGCTCGTTAGCCCCTAATGATCGGAGTTTCATTCAATTCAGCCCAGCCTCTGCGCACTTCTGCGCCCGCGCACTGGACACTTGTCTGATTTAAATCTGGATCATTTTTGATTTGTGGCTTTCTGATTTTATAGGCATGACATAACGCCATGTTAACGTTGTAATTCCATGAAGGGGTAAGGGTGTGTAAAACATAAGCAGTTAAGTTAAGTATACGTCTCATGTGTCGTAGAATGAGTCTTTACGTGATGCTCACCCTCGGTTGCATCCGAGGACAAATCTAGACTCCGTGGGGACGTAAAATAAAACCTCATTAATACTTTGTATGATCCGTGAATCAGCTGCGACCCATAGACGTCCCACTGCTGGGCACGGGTCACACCCACACACACAGCTGCGGGAGCTCTAGAGCATACGCCACCACGCTGCTCTGATGACTGACATGGTGCTCAGCAATTGCGCTTGCTAGCATTAACCGACGACGTGGTCTTTGGCAGGCAAATAGGCAGATAGTTTTCTAAGGCAGATCATGATGATAAGAATATCTTAAACAACACATTTATTCTGTTAGTGACAGAAGGGATTAAGCAACAATAACTTTAACCAAATCATCGTTACTGTAAAAATCATTATAACAGTGTAAAGATTATTACAGTAAAAACCTTTCCTATTAGGTACTGTGAAATCGATATTTTTTATTTGATTTTCGCCAGTCGGAAAACTAAAGATTGTGCAGGGTCCTATTACCATTTTTATTATGTATACGAGTGTGTTTTGGGGAACGGAAAATATGTAAGCAAATCTTCATTCATTCTTCAACGTTCTCAAAGTGTAAGAAGTGTCAATCAAAGCTATAGCTCTGTAAAGATGGCAAGTGCAAGATATGGTTGACCGCTATGCCGGTGGCAGCGGGTGTCGGGTGTCGGGCACAGTGTATCAGGTGTCGGGCCGGTGTCGGGCCGGTGTCGCAAAACGTATGATGACGAGCCTTGAACGCCTTAATTGAAATTTGACGGTGGCGTCCCCTCGCGTTGTGAATGAGTAAAATGACTCGTGTAATGGATATTATAATGACAAGCTAGTTTTTGCCAGGTGCCTTGCTGTTGTTTCTAACGAAATACTTACCTAATAGGCTTCCAGTATGTAGGTTTGCGTAACTTGCATTGCTGCATTAACATGTATCAGTGATAGACAAGTAGCTGATTTACGGCCTTTTACTTGAGGGTCCGGGTTCAAATCTCAGTGGCACGCATACATCAATATTTAATCTACGAGATTTAAATGTACCTGCATGGAAATCATCCTATCCCAGGTTTAACAGTGATCTAAGTATGTACTCATGAGTCAGGGGACCATTGATTCATTTTAATCGACATGGAGCGCTTTAAAAAGAGTGTGAAACCCTCCCTTAAAGGCACGCAATTTTTAACTACCGCCGGGTCACAAAGTTGATCGATAAAGAGCAAAAAACTCGTAGTTTTTTTTTTTGAGTGTTACAATTTACTGGCATTGATGTGCATAGAGCTATTCGGTTTAAAGAATATTTATTTCTCATAAGACATACATTCAGTAAAAGTCACTTAAATCAACCGTGCAAGCCGTGCGTTTCTTGCGGTCTTTTCATACGGCGAACTGGTATTCTGTGGAATAAGCTTCCGACTGAGGTTTTCCCTTCCAGCTACGACATGGAGCGCTTCAAAAAGAGTGTCAAACGCTCCCTTCAAGGCAGACAAAGCTCCTGTGATACCTACTCCTGGTGTGGCATGTGTCCATAGGCGACGGTGACCACTTACCATCAGGTGGCCCGTATGTCTGTTTGTCCGTCTATATTATAAAAAAAAACTCTAAAGGACTTTTCAAACGTCATGTCTGTCCTTCACACCAAGAAACTTGCATGACATGTTATAAATTCAGTCGAATTAGTTGTTATATGAGACCTTACCGAGATATTTTTTCTTATGTTGGATCAGACATTCGTATAAGTACTAAATTATTTAGGAGTGAGTTTTCCAAGATCTTAATAGATATTGTCAAATTTTGAACTTAGCAACCCGCTGAAATAATAGACATACAATATACCTACCTCATAAGACATTTACCTCAATATTTACTTACTAAATTCAAAAATATGTTGTTTGCAGTTTTTTGTGCCGTTTCTTATTTTGCTCTACGCCCGTAGCAAAAACGTGAACTCTCTGGAGCGGTAAATATAGGTAAATGACACTTAAAAGCCTCTTTTTAGGAAGAACAGGTTTATAATTGTGAATATATATTTGACGGGTCCGTTGGCGTTGATAGTTACCCTTTGTACACCAGGGGTGGGTTCGTATCCCACTCAGGTCAAACATTCGTGTGACGAACACTTGTATATTTTGTTGTGTCTGGATGTTAATATTATCTATTTAAGTATGTATTTAAAAATATATATGTATATGTATGTATATCAGTCTAGTTTGGGGTCAGATGGCTGTGTGTGAGAATGTCCATGAAATTTATTTATTTTCAAGACTTTTTACTACCTAAACATGTCCCACTTAGACACACAACCTATTTCAACGAGGAAACTCCACAGTAACTATAAGCGGATTTACAAGCCCAGCAGTGGGGCAAAGGCCGCGAAGGTCTCGTAAACATTACCATAAACCATTGGCTATTTCATTACAGTTGCCAAGCAGCATTGTATCGCAGGGAATGCAGTGGATGTTGGTTTATTTATCGAGAGTTCGAGCTGGCTCCTTCTATTCAACATAGCATACATCACGCCTGTAATTCTCCGAAGGAGTAGCGAGAGGTTGTTGTACCTCCACTTTTTTCCTTTTTTTTTTTTGTTTTACGAGTGGGAAAACTTTTAAAGGTACCCGACATCGTGAGAGCGACGCCGGGTTATGTGAGATTTCCACCCAATAAAACCCCCTCGGCGGCCTTCCTCGGCGCTCCGGGATCTCTGATAGAACGCACCGGTGCCCTCCAGCGCTGCCCATGACAGGCTCGTCTCGAACGTAACATCCAAAGTGGTCGAAATCCATCTACAACGTTGTGCAGCCACACAACGTTGTCTTTCCCGGGACTGGATGGACGGTTCGAGCTCCCACTCTTGCCGCCCGTGATCCCAGAAGCCCCCTTTAAATTGCCACTTACAAGCAGTGGATACCGTACCACTATTCTGGTTCCGTGCTACAGGGACAACTTCACTTTTTACTTACGTACCTAATGTTATTGCCATACCAAAAGCAACACCAGGCAACATCCAGACTCGGTTGTACTGCTGACTGGGAATTTCACGCTAGACCTAATAATATCACTTCGACAGGGCCGCACTGAAAATCAGCGTCATGTTTTTTAAGGAATCATGACATAATGCTGAGTGCGGTACAATTTTGCATTAAATCTGAAATAACCTACACCTACTGTTACTTAATAATATTCTGTACCATACTGTGTTTTAAGCAAAATAAATTATATTCTTTTATTACTGTACCTGAGGTGGGGATCGAATCCAGTACCTTTTGCTCCGCAGCTTGTATGTATGTATTACTAACAAGTACCAGCAGGACTAAATGTCACTAACAGTGCATTCCTACTTACGAGCTGGCCAACAATTCTTATTAAACCTCTGTTAACTAACCGCCCAGTCCCTATTTGAGTCTTTTTCAAAGTCATTTACAGTTGTCATGGGCGACAGCGGACGGGAGGTACTGCAAGCTCGTTTGTTATATATGTATATACTTAAAACGCCAATCCATGATGGGACATACATTGTCATTGCAAGAAGTGGTTTAAATTCAGATTACAAGTTTGGCCTATCATACGAGATAACAAATTAACACAGCAAGTACAATAAAAGCTTTTTGAAACAAAAGGGCGTAACGCTATTCATATTTTTTGGAAGAGTAATTAAAAGCGACTATTGAGTGGACTAATTGTATGCATGCAGTGACCAGCAGTGATGTAATATCGGTAGTTTGGTACCGGTTTTTGCCATCGCTCGCGACAGACAAGCGAAAATCGATCTGCAAAACCGAAGTATGTATACGTAATAATATTAATATTGCTTTATTAATATTATAAAGAGGAAACATTTGTTTGTAATGTTTTTACACAAAAACTACTGGACCGATTTCAAAAATTCTTTCA
>DWTT01002169.1:0-10400 GCA_018250895.1 Carterocephalus mandan | reverse complement strand
GACGTAGGCTACTTTTTACCGCGGTAAAACATCCCCATGGGAAGATATCGATGTTTTGTTATTTGCTAGATATTTAGAAAAGCTAGTACCTTATAATTTCTTATTTTGCAGCTGATCTAGCAGAAAGGCTGTCTCCAGAAAGTGGAGTAATAAGGGCATCAGTGGAACTGCTCTCTACTTCTGACAAGGACAGACCACGAGGGGTCAAATCTGAAGCACCAATGGATCTCCAGACAGATGCTAGCGGGGAAAGCAGCAGTGAATCTGGGCAGAGCACAGCGAAAAGACTGAAGCGGGCAACGGAGCAGGAAAGGGAAGATGCTATGCTTCCAGATTTAAAACCTGCACCAGGTAATCTCCCTTCTTAAATAGTGTTAAATTTGATAAAAGACCCAAGGAAAGAAAGCACAACTGTTCACTATTTATTTTACTTGACAAATCATTGGAGAAGACCACAGATGCTACCTTAAGTCACCATTGAGGGATGAAGATGGATGAGTCCTGTGTATCTGTAATAACTGGGAACCACACCTTTTCAAAAACTGGCAATTTACTGTCCCTGCAGGTCTATAGTAACTGTAGGTAGAGGTGCTCCATCACTCTGCTTGATATTTAAAGATTTTTGTATAAAATTTCAGGCACAGCACTGCGGTTCACGGAGATCCCGCGCGACCGATTTCCGCCCGGCGCGACGCCCGAACAGATCACCAAGCACTATCTCGACCAATCTTACACTCTTGAGCTGGTCATTGAGCAGCAAGTTGAGTAAGTTACATTATTCATGGCAAGCTACACCAAAGATTAATACTTATCAAATATAGCTTCACCTTTTGCTGATCATAATCTGAGATTTGTTTGAAAATTGATGGTAATCAACCATCAATTATTATCAATTGAAAATTGGACGATTATTTCAGTGTTTTACCTAATTCACAGGAACTATGCTATTTTCTGGGATATAAAGTAACCTATGGTACTCTCAGGGCTTGTTTTTCATCTGCAAATTAAATCACACACATCATCAATCACAATGATCCCTCACATGGAGAAGACAACCCAACAAACCAATAAACACAATTACCCATTTATATATGAGTAAGGATAACAAGAGAAAGGATAACAAAATTGATAAATTATTTGCCTATACTTTAAATCTCTGGTCTCTCATCAGAATATGTACTTATCATTTATAATATTTTAAAAGAATCAGATATTAAGGAAGTTGATATTTTCTTCATTGAGATGTCACATAACTTGCTTAAAACTTAGGGAATTGAACCCCAACTTCTCAAGGTTAAATTCTTAACCATTGTTTTTCATACAAAATTATTTTATTTGCAGGCCACTCCACGTAATAGGAGAGTTGCAGTTTGCCTACATCTGCTTCCTAATTGGCCATTCCTTGGATGCATTTGAACACTGGAAGAACCTTGTCATACTTCTCTGCTCGTGCGACGAGGCCATACACAAATATCGAACACTCTTCTTCCACTTCATAAGGACATTGGAGGTACAGATAGATGAAATGCCGGAAGAATTTCTAGCAGACATAGTAATGAACAAGAATCTTGTTTATAAAAAGCTCAGGGATTTCTTTCGGACGGCATATGCTAGTAAAGTGGACGGGCGGCTTCTGACTATGATAGAGAGGTTTAAGGAGAATCTTACTGAGAAACTGCAGTGGGACTTCACAGGGTTGGATGCAGATGAAGAGGATGAAAAGCCAGTGATTGTAAAACTGGATGGTGAAGATTGCAGTTGAGTGCAATTGTAGTTTGGGTGATCAGTTGAACAGCTGATGGTAAGTGGTCAACGTCTTCTGCGAACATGAAAGTTCTCCAGTGAGAATGAAGAAGTATGGGGTTTGAAGAGGTGGTTAAGCCGCCTGTATATGCAGTTGGATGGGTGACACAGTATTGGCATAATTTCGCGAACACAAAGAAAGACATTTTTACAGAGAAACTGTAGTGAATTTCATGGTATTAAAGGTAAAGGGACTAGTTTGTGGTTGAGATAAGAGGTTTATTGTACAAAATAAAACATAAATTAAATACATTAGTAACTAAACCAACTATTGTGTAATGTGTGAATTTTTAAAATGTAATGTAAAATAGTTACTTGTAAAAATAATTACAATAAAATAAACCTATATCATGCTCAAATATTTTAATTTAATAGATAGATCAGCCGTTTTATCCAAGTCACACATTAAACTAGCTTGAATGAAATAAATAAGACAACCTTACTCCTATCAGTCCATAATTATCTTAGAATTAAATTGATTTAGTCTATCTATTAGTAGCAAAATCCATTCATCATCTACCATTTTAGCTCTCCATAGCTGAGCGACTCTGAGCTTGCGAATAAAACCCACAGTAAAAAACAACATCTTCCTTATCACTGGCAATACGCACACTTTCGTCTTCATCATAATATAATAATGGATAATAACCTAGTGAATTTATAAAGCGCACACAGTGGAAATTATTTAGTAAACCAATATATCATTGCATGTATGTATGTAAACATAATGCAAACTGCAGATTAATTAAAAAAAATTAAAAGTGTAAGTATTATTTTTATTATTTCTTTTTAATCACTTTATTTACAGTTTTTTTGTTTCCTTTCTTCTCAAACTTGGGTTTCTTCGATTGTTTATCTTCTTCTGAAATCAAAAAAGATTATGTATACTAATTGTGTAGGTATTTAATGATTCACTTATGGTTCACTTATTTTTTAATGTACTTCAGGTGCAATTATCATGGTGGTATTAGCCTTTATTAGTTAGTTTATATTGTAGCTTCACCGGAAAGACAATAAAAATTAACACAAATAAGGGAAGGAGAATGTTTATTATTGTTGTACATAGTCAAGTTGTTCACGATGATACCAATCATAGGATTTGAAGACGAAGCTTGATGAAAACTATGCAATAATTAACCACCAGAATTGGAATGAAATTTACTTACATACATTAATAGGTAGATTCCACATAACATGTTAACTGTCATTTGTAAATAGTAATTGTAATATACTCACTTGGGGACATGCTCTTTGTTGGCTGTAATGGCGGTTTCCCTTTTCCTTTCTTTTCCTGTTTCTTCGCTTGTGGTGCCTGAACAAGTGTTGGTGTTACTTTCATTGCTTGTGGTGGTTTGTTGCCTTTCTGTTTCTTTGCTTGCTGCAACTGTTGAGGTGTCAGACCCTTCCCTTTCTTTGTTGGTGGTGAATCGTCTTCAACACTAAACAGGAGATTTTATAACAATTAATTAATGGTATTACAGACGAAACAGGATTTCAAATGGTTAATCGTATGCAGGGTTAAGTCATCTTATGGATTTGGCCAAAACCATTCCTAACATATTTGAGCAAATGCACATAACGTATTATAAACGCGCAGATGACGCCGGTTAACGCGCTTCTAACGAAATGAAAACATACAGTTCGTAATCTACAGCACCATGTGTGCCCTTATTTGCTTAATTAGTTAGGGTTGGTTTGTTTTTAGTTTTCTCAAAAAAAAAGAACAAAGCAGACAAATGTGACAGATTAAATCTTGCTTAGCTTTGTCATAAGCTGAATTAGATGATCCTGGTTTGACAAGTAACAGAATTATCACCAACATTAGTATTAACTAATTATTTATTCCATTTTAATTTTTACAATGAATGTAAGTCAGCTCATATAATATAAAACTATCATTATTTGCTAACTATAACTTAAACCATCAGATTTAAAAAATCAAAACCATTTTCAATATTAAAGGAACAAAACTAACCTTTCATCTTCTTCACTAGTTACTTCTTCATCTAAATCTTCATCAGTTTCATCATTAGATTGATCATCAGATTCATCTTGCTCCATTATCTTATCATATTCATCAGAGTCAAAGCCCATAGAACTATCACTTTCTTCATCAGAATCGTTTTGTAATGAAAGAAAGTCTTCAGGTGGTTTGTCTACCCCTGCTTCTTTCAGCAGCTTTTTCTTCTCTTCCTGTGTCACATTTTTAACTATCTTTTCAGTCTTACCATTCTGTTGTTTAGTTTTGTTAACTTTAGATGCCTTCAAATCTTCGCTGCTTTCCTTAGGTGGTGCTTTAACAAAGTTATTTTTCTTGTCAGAAGTGATATCACGTTTTTGGGCAGTTGAATCTTTAACATCAATCTCAGATTTCTTTTTCTTATTTTTCTTAGAAACATTCTGAATTGTATCCTCCTCTTTAACAGTATCATTTATCTCTTTCTTTGTTTCACTTTTAGGTTTAGAATCTTCTACTTGTTTGACTTTGACTAAATCTGATAAAGCTTCTGGGATGTCTACTGGTGTAAAAAAATCATAATCTATGTCTAGCTCACGCAACTTCTGTTTTGTTTTGGATAAGCTGTAAAACAATTTGTTGTAAGAATAAAATTGTTAGAGTAAAAAAGTAAAAGTAGAACCCATAAAAATTATAATGCTTACTTTGATACCAATCTCCGTGCAATTTTTAATTCTGCGTTGTCATCTTTTAATGAATTATGTGTCTGAAAATTATTTGAAAAATAATTAGATTTAAGAACAGAAAAATGAAATAACCAAGGAAACAATCTTAACTAACCTTTTTCATTTTCTGCTTCAAATCATTCCCTGGATTATTTTGTGCATTCCAATTTTTTCTTTTAGCAAAACGTCTTTGCTTCTCTGGAGGTACTAAAGCAGCTAAAAAGTTACATTCAAGTAAGGTTAGTAATTCCTGCTGTCTTCTTCAGGTTATCTGTCCACCTTGTCAAAGGGAGACCTGGGCTCATTTATCCATGTCAAGAATTTATTTTACTAATATTTATTTAGTATAAAATCATGCCTGTATTTACCCGAAAGGGTAGGCAGTGTGTATTACCAACTTTTTACACTTTTTTCCAGCTATGCTTAGGTCACACCATGTTAGCCTAGCTGGTGAGCCTATTGTCATACATAGGGCACAGTTACAGACTCCAAGCTATTACTGACAATTTTAAGTTAGAAAATGGCAGCAATAGCTTGCTAATAATACTTTGTCCAAATAGAGAATTGAGCTCTGGACCTACAGATCAACAGTTGCACTCAAAACAATTAGACACATGAGACAGTTTATATTACTTCACACAAATAGCTCTTCACTATTCAAAATGTTCATAGAAAAGAGTTACCAAAAGTAAGAAACCTAAGTGTTTATTTACCTTTAATCAGCCTTTTTCCCATGAGATAATTGTTCATAGTTTCGGAAACAATTTGGGCTACATTAGGGTCTTTGAATTCCACAAAAGCACATCCTTTAGACATACCGGTACGTTTTGATCTAATGACCCTGGCATTGGTGACAACACCAAATTGTTTAAAGTATTCAGTCATCTGATGCTGTAAAAATATGACAGTATTATGAGTAATTCTGTCAATAACTTAACTAAAAAAATCAAAAATAATAATCTTTTTAATATCCCGATCTTACAGTCCTGTTCCTGTTCTTATGTATATTCTTACTATTACTAACTACAGATAAAAATACGCACCTCATAAAATCCATGAGGAATATGAGATAAATACACCAGTCCCCTCTCTTTAAGTGTCAGCTTTTTCACTTTCCCGATCTTTACAGTACCCTTTTCCTTTTTAGATTTTGTCTTATCATTTACCTAAAAAAACATCAAAATGAAAATAATCATCATGCGACATAACCTATAAAATGATGCGCTGGTGGTTTATTGTAACAAAAACATTTTAAACCTTTAATAACTTCTTTATGCCTTTTATGGATTTATTAAATTTCTTTTGTTTGCTTGAATCTAATGCAACATTTTCTTCCATTTTTATTTTATTAATTCACAACAGGAACACGTTACGATAACCGTAGGCACAAACTATTAAATACACTGTCAATTTGTCACTGTCAGTCAACGGCCTAATCTTTCAACAACAGACTTCATTGAGTTCATTGACAGCTATTTAATGTCATTTCGCTTTACCGGTTGAGTTTAGGTTGTTTATTTGTTGTTTAAACAATTTTTTCACTTTATTCATCACTCTCTCAATGTAATCTCGATTGGTCAAATTGTCATCAAATGAGTAATAATGGGTACACTGAATCAATATATTCAGACTGTAGAACGCATGTTCAGATCAGGCCAGGGTGAAAATTTGGCTCGACTTCTGTCTTTGAGGGATGGGCACACGGGCAACAGGAATTTGCTGTCCAGCGACATCGCTACGCTGGTCGAGGGTAACTGCGTGTCTCCTCTTGACGAGATTATCATTTATCACCTTTCTTGCATAAAGGTATGTATAATAACGAAAATGGCAACGTACATGTGCCACTAATAAGACTCATCGAAGGAATGCTCTAAGTCAAGTCCAACACACGTCTTTCAAATCCACTACACAAGTGGTCTCAAGTGCTATTGCTAAGCTACTTACGCTACTCCAGTGTCTGGATTTGTGCTCAATGTACGGCAAGAGGCTCACCACTTCTTACATGACCTAAACATTTAAGTGGTGGAACTATACATCTCTGCTGCTTTATTAAAAAGAAACTCATTTTCAGGCCCTACTGCTAAACAACTATGCAGATGCATTCTCGAATCAGACTGCATGTGTGGCGGCCGTGGTGCGACTGCTGCAGGCACAGAAGGAAGAGAACTGGAGCCTGCCCCTTCTGTACACTGTCTGCCTTGACTTGAGGCTAGTTGCGCAGAAAGTTGAGGCTAACTCTTGTAAGTACTTCATTATTTTTGCACCAGAAAAATAATGTATTACACAGTTCTATCGGATTGCCATGGGATAGTTATGCTTTGTGCCTACAAATGGTGGCATACTGTCATACACATAAACATACATACTGTATAGGAACTTATGGTATGCAAGTCATCCAACTCTTAATGTTAAATTGACTAAGTTTTTTCTATTAAGTTATTTCTATTATTTATGGTTTTGGTCATGTCCTTTGAATTAATTGATTTTTTGTAACTGGTTAGTTTAGAACTGAACAGACTAGCTAAGACTAACTTTGTTACAGCACAAGGTGGCAAAGTCTTAGAAAAAGCAGCCGAAAGTTTACTAGTATGCTTCAGAGTGTGCGCAGCTGACAACCGCACATCTGAAGAAGACACCAAACGACACGCCATGCTCCCACTTGTGAATCAACTGCTCAAAGTTTATTTTCGAATAAACAAGTTACATTTATGCAAACCATTGATCCGGGCTATCGAATCCTCGCCACTCAAGAACATGCACACCTTGGCCCAACAGATAACATACAAGTTTTTCAATGGCAAGAAAGCAATGTTTGATTCCGACTACACATCGGCTAACCAATATATGTCTTTTGCTTTTGAGAGATGCCATCGGGATAGCATCAAGAACAAAAGACTGATTCTTATTTACCTGATACCTGTGAAGATGCTTTTAGGTTACATGCCAAAGAGGAGTCTTTTGGAGAAATATGATCTGATGCTCTTCTGGGAATTGGTAGCTGCTGTGAAAAGTGGCAGCGTGAAAGGCATAGACCAAGTGATGGAAGGACACGAAAGGTTTCTAATTAAGACTGGAATTTACTTAGTGGTGGAGAAGTTAAAGACAATTGCTCATAGAAATCTATTTAGACGGGTGTACATGATAGAAAATACTCATCAGATTGAGATATCCAGTTTCATGGCAGCATTGAAGATAATGGGAGAGGAAGATGTAGATGAGGCGGAGACACAGTGCTATGTCGCTAGTCTGATCTATGAGGGAAAGATTAAAGGGTACATTTCATATCAGCACAAGAAACTAGTAGTAAGCAAGCAAAATGCATTTCCACCACTCAATTCCTTGTAATTGATGAATTTATTAATTACCTCTTATTCATAAAAAAATTATAAACATATTTTAGCCATAGTGTTTGGTTTTCTTTATTCTAACTCAATTCAATGGAAGTAATAAAACATTTTATACCTTATGTATATAGGTTTATAAAAAAAATGACTAGTATGGGTGTTATTTTATAATAAACTATTATAGAGCAAAAATAATTATATTCCTTTTCTTCACTGTCTTTTTGTAGTCATACATAAAATTTTAAGGCCAATTGTTATCTCAAAGTGTATGTTTCTCTATATTATTTAGATGTTTCCTTTGACATTAGTGACATAAATAATATGTGAGCTATAATTTGTATCAGTTGTATCAGATTTGAGAATCTCCATAAAGTATTTATAGGCTGAATCATAAAAAAACAGACCTAAGTAAAATAGTGGTATAACATGTACCTTAGCTAAATGAAATTTGTTCAAATTGAAGCCAATTCATGATGTAAGTGTTCTTTGTATACCAAGAATTGGTTAATATCGTTGGATTTTTTGTTCCGTAAATAAAACACGAATAATGTTTTTTTTTTTATTAAATCCACAATATATTTCAAAGAATAATATAAATATAATAAATTTTACTGATCACTAATGCAGCATTTACCAACAATGCCGAATTACAATATTCGAGTCTTAGAGATAAAATATATTTGTGGTTCTAGTCGTCGAGAGATGTCTATTCTATACACTTCACTTATAAATACGTTTCTTTAGAAAATAGATTATAAATTATGCGGGAAGTAGGTAGAAGAACAGTGATGTGCAACATTTTATTATTTTTTCTATAGATTAAGGTGTGTTATCTGTCAATGGTTATTACATAAAACCTTAACGCAGGAATATTGGAAGTTGCTCGTTCTTTGAGCTAAAATGAGATGTCTTATTTATTAATCTTATCATGCCTTTTTTTAGGTTAGAAATATATCCAATAGAAAACTTTTTATACATGTGATATGTTCGTCAGAATTTGATATGCGATGAACATTAATTTCGAATGATTTATACTATTAAGATATAAATTAATATAAAATTGCACATCACATTTCTCAAAGGTACAAGATCTGCTAGAAAAATATGAAGAAGAATTTGACTAGCTATAATACATATATGATTAATTGTAACATCATTATATTCTCTCTTAACTCTAACACTTATTTACTAGATACTCCTACCAAAAAAAACTTAATGGATTTTTTTAAAATATTTTATGAGTTAAAGATTAAACTATTATGATATAACTTTAGGAAAGAATATCTAGAAATTTAAAAATTTGAAACTGGTGAAAATCTAAAATTAAAAAAAACTATCAGTTTCATTACTATTCCAACAATAATTTTAATAAACATATTATCCTAAAGATTAATTGGAATAGCATTGTATCTACCTACCATAGATTCGGGAAAAAAGAACGATTCTAATGATTCTATTTGATGATATTTTATAGGTCAGCTAATTATATTAATTTATTTAGAGATGTTAATGTTAAATTTTCCTGTCAGGGTTTTTCAGAATCAGAATATTATTGGATTATCCAGTTATCTTTCAGGTCCTTTTTTGATAGCAAACGAGCTTGTAGCACCACCCATCCGCTGCCGCCCATGACAACTGTGATTGACTTAGAACAAGACCTTCAAATAGGGATGGGGATGATTAGTCCAGTTAGCTGAGAGAGTTAATTAGAACATTGGTTGGTCAGTTCGTTAGTGTTTTTTTTTTATGGATTCAGGATAGCAAACGAGCTTGCAGCACCACCCATCCGCTGCCGCCCATGACATGGTGGGTATGATGACTAGGGACTGTTAGTGATAGTCCTAATAGTACTTGTTAGGAAGAGTCTTGTTCCAAGTCAGTCACAGATGTGTTGCTACCCTTGAGGACATAGTCGTCTCTAAAGAAGTGTAAACATACGTACATTTTTATACTTTCGTATGTTTACGTAGAGTTGGCTTGTATAATGTGAAGCCAGAACAAGAATTTACTATTTAACTCTACTGAGTTTCGACATTCGCCACTTACTTACATTTAAAATTCCAATTTGGACTGCTGATCAGAAACATGAACTTCAAACATGAATAATCTACATTAGCAACTGGTAATATAATATTTTTGTGTTATCAATAAGAAAATATCTGGGGGATTTGGTACTGAATAGCTTTATGTTTACTCAATATATAATACCTATTGCGAAGACTCGAATCAATGTTCACGTCTACTTGTTCTGACAGTAAGCAAGAAATATAAGGTACAAGTAAGCTTATACATTTACTTAAATCTAAAAATTTGTCTTTTTTTAAAGATTGTTATACCAACAAGCTGCGCTACGTACGTACGTACGAGTATGTAGGCCCATTAGGTGAATGTAAGTATATCTACATGAATAGAAATTTATCTCGGAAAGCAGTGTATACAATCTTCTGGTATGTTCTTAGTATTGATGGCACAAAGGGAATGTCAGATCTGCAGCCAGAGATGATAACGTTGTACAGTCGCCCACTAAATTAATACTGCATGTTAATTTCACTATTCCAAATTACTATCAGC
>DWTT01002168.1:0-10400 GCA_018250895.1 Carterocephalus mandan | reverse complement strand
ATGTAATGCGACGTGCGTCACGCGACATGCGACAGACAAGCCAAAATTTTCAGAACGATGTAATAAAAGTTTCACTTAAAAAACTCACTGGTGCGTGCTGCTTGGATTTGAACTCACAACCCCGAGTGTGATGTAAGTTCGATAGCCACTGTACTGCTACCGCTGCGCTGTGATCAATGCGTAATAATAAAAATCATCGTTAAAAAGTACTGCGGTCACATCACGCGGTCGCGCAGCAGTAATTTATTGGTTAAAATTAACTGATATAAAGTTGTACGGCACGCGCCACTTCAACCTCTTACCGGGGTTGAGATCACTGTGACAATGTAGACATATTGATCACTGCTAATTAACATTGTAAAATTAATAATAATGGAGTATCAAGGGGTATCGTGTTGTACCTGTGTTGACATGCTAAGGATAGTAACAATACCCAGCATATAGACTTATTTATTTATTTATTTATTTACAACAGGGATTAGGTAAACATAACAGGTAAGTCTCCAACCTACGACACTGAGCTTATTTTATGAGTAACTACTTCTAAATATTTAGCGGCAGTTCTGCGAAATACAGCTGGTGACGACCAGCACAGATCTGAGGCCAGGATACCATTGAGCAAGGTCAAGGCTTGTACCAGCGGTGACTCACCAATACCAGTCTAATACTCAATACAACTTCAACCGTTTGTGCGTCCTCTGAAAGGATCCGACTCATCCCTCTGATATTTTCAGGTCATCAGTTATCTTTGAGTATCATACTTTTCAATTATACATTACTGAAAGGTATAACTATTGCCAGTGATACCTAAACTTAAATGGTTTACTAATTACGTGCGTCCACCTGTCATGCGAGCCGTAATCCGAGTCCCGATGTCCGTTTGATTAATAACAAGAGCATGTTTTGATTTATGGAGCAAAGGCGAGTTGATGTGCTCTGTCGGTCGGCGGCGCGTCTTGTGTGCTTCCCTACCTGTACGGACTGACGCGTTTTGTTACAAATGTACCTATATAAATTATTCTATTACATTTCTTGTATTATGTGTAAATTCCACATGGACAGGAATAGAAAATTCTAATTAGGGTTTGACGTGATGTGACGTGACATTACATACACTACCTGTATAAATTAGACTAGTGGACACCCCGCAGCTTCGCATGCGTGGATTAGATATATGTATGTATAATAAAAGTTTCGTTTATAGTTCCTGTCCTTATCAAGGAAATAACCGGAAAAACTCTACCAATTTAAATTCAAATAGAAGAGGTATAAACGGGATAAAATATCATCCATACATCCATCTAATCCAAGCTTAGAATAGATGCATCTACATTACGTCAGACTCTGAAAATAAACCTTTATAAGTGTGAATAACCTTTATAAACAAGTGATTAAAATAAATTCTGTCTCGTTGGTTTGGTGATCTAGTGGTTGCAACAACTATTTCTGCTAGCATATTTCATTACAAAAAAAAATATCTCACGCATATAAGTAGTATAATATAAGTACATTGAAGAATTTTCAGTTCGTGTACTTTTTTCACGGTATTCTAATATTTACAATTACCAGAAGTTACTCCTTAAGTTAAAACATGATATGGTTGTTTTCCACATACAGAGATTCTTCAGTCAAACACACTGCCGGCCAGTAACATAGGTAACTTCTCTACGTAGATACATATAGATACATATTAAATTCAAGTCCCCTGGGTTATTCAACGGGAGCTGATTCTTAGAAACCGCGCAAATATTGCACCGACGCGACGCGCACAGGCAATAACACTCGCAGTAGCTATCAAGTCAGTTGTAAATCTCGTTCGCGCACGCGGCAATCTCAAAGAGCGCAATCAATATTAAATCATAGCAGAGACATATCGGTGTTCTGTGCCCCATTTGATGTTAAAAAAGGTTTAAATATCGACACCGCGAGGCGAGAATGTGAAAAAGATCCCGACGCTAGATCGCGGCCGCTTTAACCCTTGACTCCGAACTCGTAAGCAAAGTCATTTATCAACAATCAAGGTGACCATATTATTCCATTAAAACGTCCGTTAACAATTTCTATGCAGAACCGATGAATGCGTCGCGGCTGAAGTGCGTGTCGCGTATTGCCGTACCTACTGATTAAAGACTTAAAATATGTCGCTATAAAAGTTTTGGTTTGCCCTAGTTGCCCTTTAGTAAAACCATGTAGTCCGTGGTAAAACCTTGACAGTCACCAACTATAGTTGTCCAAACGAACACATTCCTACCTTTCCTCCTATTCATCTTCTATGCGGCCTGCGTCGGATAGTGCACGTAAAATTAGTTTTTTAAAAGATTGTTTTTGTCACATAAAATAAATATTTTTTATTTGATTCTCGTACCTACTTGTGGGATTTCTAGAAAAATAAGTGATCTATAGACCATACAAAGAAAGAAAACTGGTTAATTTGTTCTTAATATTACTACAACATACTCATACATACAGCTTAAAATATATTAAATAAAACAGTGCACACAATAAAAATTTCAAGAAAACTTACAGTATACAAGAACAAACAGGACCGAACTCTGCACAATGAAATTGTCATGGTTCGCTTAGAAACTACGACGCTGATTTTCAGTTCGCTCCGTGGAGGGTAGAAGGAGGACAGCAACATGTTGCCCAATTTAATATTTAAACTCAGCTTTGGTGTCAAGAAGAGTAGTGAGTAACTGTTATTGACCGCAAAGTAATGCACGTAGATAAAGCCACACTCGCTCCAAAAGCCACACTAGCTTTAATAAATATAAATCTCTTCATCTGTTACACATAACACCTCGGCTGAGCGATGGCTGCGGCGAGGGGGTGGGGGCAGGTGCGCGCGCGCACTCGCATTTGTCACTGTTGCCGACGATTAGTCATCTCATTGAAACATTAACTCGGGAACTAATCACGCTGACTAATGGAGCCCCCCGTCGACACTTCCAAAGTTTCATACCTCTTCCATCGTGTGAAACGCCGACACATTCATGGTCTGACGCCCTCGCGCGATAACGAACTCAGCACGTATGCAACGTCTAACCTATCCTACTAATATTATAAATGGGAATGTTTGTGAATATGGTTGTATGTTCGTGGGTCAATAACACTTTAATTGTTAAATGTATTTGCATGAACACAGTACTTAATACATTTCTTTATCCCTGGGATTAATTTAAACGGTACTGTTTGATAACTCCACGCAAATGAAGGCTTCACATAACTAACTTAAATCTAAACGTGCGAGTAAGTAAGTTTTAGGCTTATACATATTTTAATGTGATACTCAAACAATGGTTTCATCACAACCCTTTCATTGTACAATTGTAGGATACAGGTTTCCACTCGTAAACTTTCAAGGATTATTATTATTTGTAGGAAGGGGGTGTGGGCCCATAAGCCACTGCGACCGAAAAAGATCTATTGTAGCTAAAGGATACTTATATATTTCCTCACGATGCTATCCTTAATAACTTACAAAAGCCATTAGATCATGCCGCTCGAATTTAAATCTGAAATCTCTCGTATATTCAGCTACTGTTACTGCACTGTACTGTTCTACTTTTGCAAGCCTTGTTTTAAGTTGAATGTTCTTAAGCCACCCGAAGGACATCAACAAGGCTTAGCAATTGATTTTCCCATTGATAGCAACCTAGACCGACGGCGTAACGTGCCCTCCGAAGCACGGTAGCGCCCATGAGTTTGCCACAAGTGGTCACCCATCGTTGACCCACCCCATGTTTGCTTAACTCTGTCGATCATTGAATCGACGCGAGCCATCGGACTATAGACGCTCTACGCTAGCCAAGAGGGGCGAATAAAGCATTTTAGACAAAATATACTGAATAACTTGTCTTCTAAAGGTATTCGCTCATCTTGAAATTACATAATATATTATATGCATTCATTGGTATATGGTGTTCAAGTATTACCGTGCCATGTTACTCAACATGAGCGATCGATTGTAATTCCCAGGAAGCTTTGCAAATCAGTACCCATACTGGTGGTTAATCATACGTAATGGCGTAATTCCAGTAGGTACCTAGGTACGTAAGTGGCAATTCAGGCTTAAGTCGTAAGTCCAGCAAATAGTGTCGTATAGATTTAAGTATAGGTAAAGGACATCTTTAATCGCTGTAATGATAATGGCAGGGTTTATGCCCGCGTGTGCGCAGGCTTCACGGGCCAACCAGCAAAAAAGTACACCATAAACACACCGTTTATGGCGGCAAATAAAGCTTCGCCATCTTCCCCGTAGTCCCGTAGTGAATTATTGCTTTATTGCTTCAGAAATATTTTACAAACAGAAAATATTTTATGATTCCCAAGTTAAGAGCCGCCGTATATCATTTTAAGCCATAGATAATAAAATTCGTATTTTATCAACGACGAGACAAAAGTGCAGACAGCCTGTGTACTTCGGACAAATCTACATTAAATTCGATTGCATTTAAATTTTTGCTAAGTGCTTACTGATTTGTTAACTGATAGATAATTTAACAAATTTCAGAAAGCGATCACTGAAATGTTATGTATTAGGTTGAGGTAGGTTCATTCATTCAATCAGAGTATAATAGAATATGAATAGCATCGCTCTCAATTAAACAACTTTGAGGATTACAAGAAGAAAAAAACATACAAAACTAGACATTTATTTGGAATAATGGTTTCTGCAAACAGTGATTGTTTTATATCCGTAAATTACACATGTTTAAAACTGATTTTTAGTATAGCCTGTAATTTTTTATAAGCTTAAGTTGCAAGTAATCAAAATGATCAGTACAAAATTTGGGGGAACCAAAAAATGTGCCTGAAATTTTGATGTGTGAACATGTCTTTTGTCTAATCAAATCATCTTTATTTGCAAGATAAGGTATTTATAAAGATTCACAAGATACAATTTGTCATCTTATCTTAGCCCATTAGGCATGCAAAGTTATTTAATTCTATGCTATATTTCTTTTTTCTATGCTTTTAATATAATTAATCATTCTAATTATTACAGCTAATTAATTATACAAATTACATAATAATCAACTAATTTAATATCTGAATGTCATACCTTATAGAAAATCTCTAACGGAATAAAATGCTTTGCCTAATAAGGTATTTTTAAAATTATATGTATTTTCTTATTATACGTATTTTCGTTATTATGTCGTCGTCGTTGTCGTTATATAAAGTAACTTATTGTAAATTATTGGTCCATTGCAAAAAATGCTGTCGCAATGTATTTTAGTCCTGAATTTGAGAGCTCATAATTTGTCATTATTACGATGTTTCGTAATTTTGATGGTAAAGTGAGTATGTTAAGTGAAGTAAGAAAGTCTAATAGTGGAACTAATCTAATAGGTATATATATTGATAACGCATTATTTGACACACATGTTACAACGTACTGTGGCTGCATACTTAGTCATCATGCCTATTACGCATAAAATATTTAGTTCTGTTCGGGAATTTCGCGTTTCGACAGTTGAAACATAAAATTGGAATAGTTAATGCTCGGCGAAATCGTTAAAACGAGTGAAGACTGTAATTGGGAGGCATTAAATGTAAGCTGGATTGTTATAGCTGACTGTTAAACCCTTAGTGGGTATTAGTCCTGTGTTTACTCGTTACAATGTTTTGAATCGCGTCGCGTTCGCTACGCCTAGCGAACGCTGTAATCATGGGTTCATGTATTGCGAAGTGTTCTAGGAATCGCCATTGTTTATATTACAAGGTGTGTAAACATATGACCGAGATTATATTGAATATTCACCTATATTAGATTGTAAGAAAACATCAACACCTAATCAATTTGTCCGTCAACCCATCTATCTCATTGGCGCCAAATTATGATAGTCTGCTTCCATAAATAAGTGTATTTACAACACTTGTCAACGTCTCATTATCTTGTTGGACGATATCAGTGGTGAAAATAAATTGTGCCTTAAAAAAAATTTACAAAGGATGTATTGTCAAAACATATGTCCGTAGTGACAGAAAATACAACAAAATATCGTCGCCAAGTTGATTTGGCTCGGTCAGTGAGTTTTGCTGAAAACAAAAGAATGTCCCATTTCGTTCCACGAACGATCAGCACCATTTCGGCAACAGAGTTGAAATTGTTGTCTTTTTTTTTTTACAAACAAACCATGACTTCTGAGAAGGCTTTAAGAACGACGAAGGTGAGTTCGTTGAGATCTTTTAGGCTATCGACACACAGAGGAAATAAATGCTAGTTTTATGAATTTAATTAATAAATAAAAAAAATCACTATTGCCACTGTTGGAATGTTTACCTATGATTTTTTATTCATTAGTAAATTTTTATTTCACCATTACAGACTAAGATTTAACTGTGTCAAATCAAAATGCATAACTTAGACAACTGATTTTACCCCGTACCTCTAGTTCAAGTAAGGCTGTAAAATAACCACTCGTCTTTCGTCGTCCATGTTATCTTTTTTCATCCATGGTAATTTATTCCATGTCACCAACCTTTTAAAAGCGCCTAAATAAAAAAAAAATAGGTCTAAAAATTAGTTTATAAATTATAGAACAGATAGAAAAAAATAAAATAAATATCATATTACCTTTAAAGACGTCTAATAACTTAATTAACAGCCAGAAACTGCCGGCTGTGGTCGAGGCCTTATCCTTTGTGCAAATTAGTGCATCCATTACACAGATACGGTTGCGGATGTAAACTCATTAGAACCTTTTTTCGGTCCTTTCAGAACATTGAAATATTACTAATGTTAGGTATGGTTATTATCATCATTAGTAATGGCTGTCAAAATAATAAATAAGATTATCAAAGTAAAATTACTTACATATTTATAAATTTTGATTTAAGCCTTCGATACGCGTTGCTATAGTAGCATGTCATAAGTCTTGCCATGTTGGTGCATGGCCTTCGGACAAAATCTAAAATCTTCTGACAATTGGGTAGCCCACTAACCTCTCTTCCAATCCGCACTGGAGCACTCTAGTGGAGAGCTGCAGACTTTCCCAATGGCGAGTAGTGCCCTGCAGTGTAACCTGTATAACGCTAATAGGTTGCAGCCATATTTTTATGTAACTAAAAAAAAAAAAATTGTCAAAGGCTATAATTTGTTAGTTATTTAAAAACCGAATTTCTAAACAAATGAACGATCATGTATTTTGCCTTTGCAACAGAACTTAAAACAAGCAAATTCGATAACAAACCCAAAACAGGATTGTGCGCGCATAAATCTGCAATGTCGTCTAATTTAATTGAGCACATTTCCCATCGTCCGGCGCAGTCAGCGCGCCGCCGGTCCGTTCATTCGTTCGTTCGTTTGTGAAAAATGGAAGAAAAATTTGAATTTTCAAATAGGAAATTACGTCGTCGAATTGGTGAAGCGTTCGTAATGTATTAACTCCAGTTGGTGGGGTTGTCAGTGTAATTTTTCAGCGCTGCCACTGCAATCGGAAGTGCACCGGCGGCACCGGCCTTTTTGTTTCTACAGCGGTCGACTCGGTGATGGCTTTCGGAAGCGAGGTTGCCACTCATTGCTATTTGACTATTGGCCAATATTTCACTTCAAATTTATTGACTTCTCAGTATTTTTTGCCGGGCGATGTTAAATGTCGAGGGTATTCATACCGATTTGAGCGAAAAAGCTTTTTTGATTATAACCTAGGTTTAACTATAGCGTTTAAGGCGGGCGCCCAAATGGTAATGTGGTCGACAGTGATAGATACAGATGGTTATTATTAATATATTATAAAGTATTGACTTTGTCTATCGGGAAATCCCACACATAGACATATTTAAGCAGCAGTTAGTTTAGTTGTCCACCAAGTTGGTGTTGTTAATAGGATCAGGGAATCGCAGAAATGTATTCAGTTTTGACTATTGAAATCTTTTAAGTATTAATTTTTTATTTTGCTGCGGTCTGGTGATAGAAATAAGTCGGGACTTATACGGGTACCTGTGCATAAACAATCTAGAAAGGCGAGCTTACACAAATAACCAGAAAATCATATTATCGAAGCATGTTTCCGTGGGAAAGTGTCATACTGCTTCCACAATGAAGCGGAATATCATTAAACTATTACACATACGTCCAAAATACACGTACATTACCCCGTGAGAATGTATTGTTTCACCCGACGTAGCGTAACATGTAATCTGGAATATTAACAACTGGTTGCGACGTCTTGAGCGGGTAACGCATCGACCAATTTGCCCACGTGAACGAATATTGTGGAACCTTTTGATATTAAAAATAATACCTCATTATTTATTAGACCTTCCTTTTTGAGCTCATAGTTAAATATAGGTAGAACTAAACTGTTATACCTATATATGCTATACCTGTAGGTATTGTAACGTAATTGAATTATAATAAAATTCAAAACTAAGCTTTTTCAAATATTTCTTTGTGTATAGTACGAGTACATGTTTAGTCTCATCGGTAATGCTGGACAGTGTGTAAGTTTCCTTAACCAGGCAACTAATCGTGTATTTGTCGTAATCATCTAGTATGTAGTAGTTTCGTACGTCGGTAATAGTCACGGAAATCTCTGACCTGAGAATTGTAACTAAAAGGTAGTCAAGAGTCAGACGCGCTCTATCAGGCGTCTTTAATTCAAATGTACTTTAATTCAATTCTACTACATATTAATAATTTTCTCTTACCAACCGTTGCATTTATGTGACGTTATCCTTTACTATCTCTTTTTTCTTCTGCAGTTATTTTGAAATCTGCTATAAAAGGTTAAAGGACTTTACCTGCAGCAGTATTTGTATTTACTATAATAGAAAATAAGTAATGAATGAATTTTCATGATTTTCTTTGAAACGGAGAGAAATAATGGTCACAAAAAAGTGGGCTCGTCTTGCACCCAATATTTTATTAAATTATTTCGTAAACGGCTGTGCCTGTGCGTGAACGATGAACGAGGCACGAAATACTGCCCACTCTAATAAGCGTAACACTGCTCATAACTCAATTAAAACAAGAGTCCATTTAAAATTACCATCTTAATAACACGCACTGGGCCCGCTACCTGCCTTGTGTAAACAAAACTGTCTGTGGCTAGAATAGCCTCGTTCTTGTTTAATTTCGTCAGTTTATATTTAGCGACTTTTGTGAAGGCACTTCTTTGTAGGTTTTAAATACATAATATATAAGAAGAAGAAGAAGAAGAATATAATTATATAGTATAACTAGCTGTAATATTGAAAGATAATTAATTTATGTACCTACTGAAATTCATTTTAAGAAGCGTTAAAATGAAAATGGAGTTACGGGTTTGCGGTACATAATTACTTAATTAATTTACTAATTTAATAATTAATTAACATAAATTATTAATTAATGCAGTATTATTTCAAGCCATAACGCTTACACTGGTACCTACTTATTTTTAACTAGCAGTACCCGCGACTCTGTCCGCGTAGTAATCGGTTTTGATTTGCAAAGAACACAACATGAAATATAATAGAGAAATAGCGTAGTTCCAAAAAACTGGATGCAAAGTAAAAGTCCTTTCTAATATATCAATGAGAGAGTGTGTTTGTGAGTTGGTTTTTCCAACAAATACACTCTCATTGATATATACGAGTACACACACAGTAAAAAAAATATCTGATAGGTTTTTTTAATAGTTAGTTTTAACATTAAATGTAGTAATGCTTTAAAAACCTGCGGCAGGGGTGGGAGAGAGTTTTTTTTTCCACCTCAATTCCATCTAAACCCCAACAACATCCATCCATCCTTTCCCCACCCACTGCCACCAGGAAATACTGGTTATTTTGCAGGTTACAGCTCAAATAAACAAAAAAAATATATGTCTCCAAAACTGTGAGTTTCCTCACTTTAAGGTTGGGTTCCATACCCTACCTCCCCCTAAACCCTCCCTCCTGCTCTTGGCGCTGGTTTCCTAAGCCAACCCTTAAATTGCATATATTTTTTTGTATCCCTGAGAAGTTATTTGTAAGCCACATCCAGCCCTTTTGTTGATATATTATACTAACCAGTTCTAATTTGGTGCGAAGAACATCTACCTGGAGGCTAGAAATGAGAAATATAGTAATGTGTGAGACGTCATTGTGTTAACGATAACTCTAATCTATCATGCGCTCGCCCATCCTCTGGTATCTCACTAGTCCTACTAATATTATAAAGGGGAAAGTTTGTTAGTATGTATGTATGGATGGATGTGTGTTACATTTTCACGTAAAAAGTACTGAATGGATTTTACTGAAACTTTACAATAATATAGCGTATACATCAGAATAACATATAGGCTACAATTTATAAAGATATTGTGTGAATTGTCCAAAATATGACGATAAGTGTTCAAGTAAGTAGGAAAAAATCTACCATCTGCGAGCTATTCTGGCGTGCGCTGCCAAAACTACTGGACCGATTTCAA
>DWTT01002167.1:0-10401 GCA_018250895.1 Carterocephalus mandan | reverse complement strand
CTTCTTTAGGCGCATGAGGGTAAATTTTTTTACGGATGAAACGGAAATGCGTCATGCAGCATGCAACGTTCGATGAAACGGAAATGCGTCACACAGCATGCAACGTTCGTGACGAAGAATAGAGAGAAAGTGAGATAGAGCGAACGTGTGTAATAAAACAACAAGACTTTCAAATGAATATTTATATTTATTCTTTTTTTGTGTATATATTTGAATATTGCGCCAAAGAAGTTTCACTTCTGACATGTGTACTTTGTACGCACGCACTTTTTTTTTGTTTTACAATCTGAACACTTAGCAAGGTACCCGGCCCGCGGTGCCGGGATATGTGGGATTTCTTCCCACGAAAACCCCCTCTGCGGCCTTTCTCAGCGCTCGTGGAAGACTTAGGGATTTCTGTTAGATTGCACCGGCGCGACCAGCGCAGTGCCCATGACAGGCAACTCTTTTGCGAGGCGCAGAAATCTCAAAACACCATCTACGATATCGTGCCGCACTCTTCGTCCTCCCCGAGACCACTGCATGGACGGTCGAGCTGTGCCTTATGCCCTCGCAACCCCAAAAGTTTCTTTTTAATCGCATCTTACGACACCGGGGAGCTATCGTAGCAGTATTCTACTTGCGAGCTAAAGGTACGTAGCTCTTACGCTGAGTTTTTTTCTAAATTACAATAATATACTAGGCGACTATCTTTATTTAACGTCTCAACCCAACAGGCTTTCCCAGAAGTTGGTGATGGGCATGAAAAGCGAGCGCGATCAGTGGTGCGGCATGATCGCGGACAGCGTGGCCCACGTGGCCCGCGCGCCGCCGCTCGCCAGCTGGGTGCTGCGCGCGTGGCTCGAGCGCGTGCTGCTCGCGCCCGCCTCGCACGCCAGGCTGCCTCTCATCAGGTCAGCGCACATCTCGTCCCCCAGACTGGGCCCTACTTCTGGCATGGTCACCGACAGCGGGGCCCACGTGGCCCGTGCGGTCCGCTCAGTAGCTGGATGTTGCGCGCGTGGCTCGCGCTCGACTCGCACGCCAAGCCTCTTCTCACTAAGACACCGAAACATATCGTCCCCCCAGGCTGAGCCGCCGATCGCCTGCTGGGTGCGGGATAGCGGCGACGCGGTGGCGACTTTCTTTTGGGTGGCTGTAATATTAATACTAAAAATAATGGATGAAAACATCTGCGTGCCTTTAAGTAAAAGGATTTGCGTCATTTTCGTATTAAATGATGAATTGTGTTCAAACTCAGGTTCACCGCGACCCACATGGCACAGATCGTCAAGCAGTGGCTCGCGCACGCCAGGGAAGACCAGAGCTTCGACCAGATGGTCCGCACGTTCTGGCTCAACGTCGGCTCCACCATGCTCGCTCAGATCGATAAGCTGCCCAACGAGCCAGTCGACATAGTCAACGACATCGATGCGCACACGCAGTTCCTGTTGACCTTAAAGGCGGCCTTCGACCGGGACGGCAAGAAGCGCAATATCACATTCGAAGACGAAAAGGTTGAGGATGTAGAACAGTTGGCCGAGTTGGAATGCGACGAGGATGCCAGGAAGCTTTTCCAACACAACTTGTCGGATACCGCTGAGATGGTAATCGGACGGTACTTCGAGTTCGCGGACGCCAACATGGCCGTGTCCACAGTGGTGCCGGCCCTCATGCCGCTGTTCAGGGAGTTCCGCGGCGCGGGCTTGCTGCGGGCGGTGTCGGAGCGGCTGCGGGCGGGGCCGGCGTTCGGCCTGTACGAGCGCGCGCTGCGCCCCTGGCTGGCCGCCGCCGGCGCGCGCTGCCCGGCGCTCGCGGAGGTGGTGCTCGCGCTGCTGCAGTACGTCGCCGAGGACCAGCAGGATGCCGTCTTTGATTCATTCAAGGAGGTACGGAGAACCGCTTTTAACATTTATTTTAATTATAAATTATACTTTGTCAGTGCTCTCGCTGTATTGGTTATTGTCATCAATCGTTCTCCTTGACACGTTTTTCCTGTCGGCAATATTAACGACTCATATATTACACAACAGAGTAAAGGTAGCTCCCGATGCTGTGACAGATGTTAGAACTTGTTATGTATGTGTGTGCAAACATAACAACATCATAATTCTGTTCCCTCGGAAGCTGCCGCCCGTGGTGACGGAGTGGGTCCTGTCGCTGGTGCTGGCGGGCGCGCTGGGGTGCGCGGGCGCAGCGCGGCGCTGGCTGCGCAGCGAGGCCGTGGGCGGCGCCGTGGTGGCGCTGTGCGCGCGCGAGCAGGACGCCGAGGCGCGCCGCCTGCTGCTCCACGCGCTGGCGCCCGATCTGGACTCTAACGGTACGTACCTACTGTACTGTGCCGCACCGCGCCAAATTTAATATGTCGTTGAAATTATATTATGAAATGATTTTAAACGTGCACATGTGTTCGGTTGCAGAGATGTTGCTTAGCGGCGCGGCGGTGGAGGCGGTGATGGCGGCGTGCAGCGCGCAGCTGGCGGAGCTGCTGGCGCCGCCGCCGCGGGACCGGCGGGTGCCCGGGGCCGGCGACAAGGTCAGCCCCTCGCTCTGTCATTGACGATACACTCGTTTACGTCACGTCGGCGTGACTCGTACACGCACCTCCGGCGAGTTCCATTCGACGTCAAATCGATGAGTAAACCTTGTAATGATATACAGAGCGAGCGTCGTTGTTCTTAAGCCATTTAAGTGAAAGCAATAAGCATAACAGAGCTAGTGCATTTTCCATATTGCAGGAGGGCCGCAAGGAGTCTGCTGAGGCGCGCGTGCTGTTCTGCGCAGAGGTGGCGCGCGCCCTGCCCGCCGCCCGCGCGCCTGCCGCGCTGCCGCTGCTGCTGGATCTGTTCCGACTCACGCTGCACTTGCCTGTAAGTGTGCCCACGCCCACTGCTGGCATTAGCCGCTATCGAAGTACAGTGAAAAAATTATGAATGAGTCAAATTGAAAACTCATTCGAAACGATTCGCGTAAAATTCGCATAAAGATAATTTAGTATCTGGCTCGAAGGACCAATAATCGGGATGCATGTAAGGTTGACGAAACTACACCATCCATTTTTTTCCACTAAAACCTACTTCAGTATAACGCACTGGTGCCCTCTGGCGCTCAGCCCACCATAGGCTCTACTCAGTATTTTGAGGCTTAAGGATAATTAAATAAGGTTGAAATGTTCCTATATTTCGTTTGTAGCATGGTTCAGCGCCGCTGGCAGAGGGGGCGTTGCAGGCGGCCCTGAGCGCGTGGCGCGTGGGTGCGTCGCGGCTGCCCGGCCCGCAGCGCGCGCTGTTCGTGCGCCGCGCGCTCGCGCACGTGCACCAACACCTGTTCCACCAGTGAGTGCCTCGTTCACACGGCTTAGTGGCACACGTTATGGCCGCTCCGAACTCAGATCCGACGCGTGTATAGTCGAGTAATGAACTGGGCTGAACGCGGGTTGTAGGGAACGTTTGCACGATCCAAAAATACCGGCAATTTGTTAACTCAATGTTAATAATTGTTAATTAAGAGTTTACTATACCGATAAGGTGAGATTGAGGGGGCAGGAAGACAATATCTTGAAACACGTCTGTACACACATCCACACTACTACACTACTTAATTTCGTCTTGCGCCTCTGTACATTGTAATCGTTTACTGTTCCAGAATGGACAAGTTGGACATCCCCCGCATTGCTCACGCGGTGTCGCTGTGCCCGCCGCTGGCGCCCGCGCGCGCCCCCGCCCCGCTGCTCGCGGCGGTCGCGGCGCTCGTGCTCGACGCGCGCCCTCACCCTCCCCCGCAGCCGCCCCTAGAGGTATCTCCAACCCCCCGCCCCGCTGCTCATGTTATTGGGATAATTGGGTTTTCCAGTCATCACATTTTTTTTTTTCATTTTTATAGTAAGTATGACCAAGATTGTCTAGAGGGAATACTAACACTTGAGTCGTAACCAGTGACCTCCACCAGTACCTCGGGCACGAAATTTTGCACTCACATTTAATTTTGCACTATTCTGATTTTTGTTCGTACACCGGTCTCACTGTCGGTCTCCCCCAGGTGCTCGCGCTGCAGCTGGAGGTGATGTGGGGCAGCGTGGCCACTCCGTTCGAGGATGACAACCCCCTCATAGCGGAGGCGCTGAGCGACCGCGCCGCGCTCACGCTCGGGACGCTCGTCGCGCACGCACACACCATGCTGTTCCGAGCCATGTACATGCAGGTACAGTTAGCGGTACGAAAGTGTAGCTCTGACCTTGAATGCGCAGAAATTGAAGTTATCGCCTTGGCGAGGCGAGCGGGTTGTCAGTCAGAAGCGCTGATTGGTTCGTCAAACGTATTATGTCCCCAGTACTGATACCCCATTTCGTTCAGAGCTTAACGTTCGTGCTGCGATAGGTGGTTGCGTTAGATGCGATAACAAGAAATTAAACGTCACCTACTGTAATCCTAAACGAAAACATCATTAACATGCCTGAGATTAGCTCTCAGGCATGTTAATGATGTTTTCGCTAGCCTAGCTCTCCATCATGTTCTCGTAAAGTTCTAAAGTGCCAATCCACAATCTGCCAGCGCGGTGGACCCCTTTCATTCCGAGATACCCTAGCCCAACAGTAGGACATAAAAGGGTTGTGGTGGTATTTGATTTTTTGTTAGATTTTTTAGATTAAATTTCAATATACTACGAGTACTTACAATTAGTACAGCCCGAATTTATTGTCCCTATGTGCGAATCAAAATTCATTTTCTTTATACTCCATATTTATTATGTGTTCTGTGATCCTAGTTGCTACGTTTTTTTTTTTGGTATCTCCAATGTAGCATTTTCTGTCATCATCGAGGATTTGTATTGCAGCAAGATTAATGTTTATTTATTTATTGAACCACCTACAAAAGATGCAGGGTACAAATGGTGAGCTTAATGCATAAAGCATTCTCTACAAGCCAACCATTGAGCCAAACAGTTTGAATCACGAAAAGCGATTAAATTTTATGTTTGCTTCGTATTGAACATAAAATTAGTTGCTTAATATCTCTGAAAAATTACGCAAAGCAAGTTTTTTTGTGCCATTAAAATAATGGATACATTTTAGAACTTGATGTTTACACGTAAAATCTCCAAAAACCTTTCAGGCTGTACTGGTGCGCAAGGAGTCGCCGGGGGAGGAGGGGGGCGGCGGGGGGCTGCTGCGGGCGGCCTACTTCCGGCTCCAGGCGAGCAGCGTGATCCGAGACGCGGCCGCCATCGCCGTGCTAGATGAATACTATGCCTTTGTGAGGATTATAGATACATACACTTTGAAAAAGGGTTGGGAGAGAATGGGAGAGATTTTTTGGTTCTATACTCTACTATGGTAAATGGTATGGTATCGAGTGAGGGGATGTTATGGTAGTACGGCGACGACTATACGCAGATATGGTAAATGGTTTTAGAATACGCATCCCCTCGAGCGGCCGCTGGTCACATACTGATGTTAAATTCTGATAAATCAAGTAAAGCGATCGCGCTTTAATGCAAGCTCAGCAAAACGCTCAATCGCTGAGGGTGGCCGCTCGAAGGCATCCCGAACACAATTAACACTAGCGGACAGAAAACATCATATTTAGCACCGGCCGGCATTCTGCAGTCACATTCCCGCCACAGAATTTTCAATTAATTATAGCCTAACGACGTGCTACGGCTCGCGTCGACGATTCGTGATCGACCGCGTTATGCAATACCTGGCGCGGTCGGTACGTGGTCAGTGTCATATAAGTCGTAAAAGCGTATAGATAATCGATTAAGGCTGACGTGTGCGATTAACAGATTATGACTTCAATTTCAGTGGCCTCACTACGATATAATCCACGAAGTGCAAGAACACATGGAGAGCATAGTCCGGGACGTCGTCGGCAACATCCCGGGAGACGCGAGGGAGGCGCTGCGGGCGGGCCTCGCGGAGCTGAGCGCGGCGCACGGCTACTACTGGGCTAGGGCCTACCAGTACTACAAGGTATGCTAAGATAAATAACTTGTTAACATACACTTGTACGCACACACACGCACGTACGCACGCACGCTACACACTGATAAACAGAAATCTGGTTAAGTAAAATATTTGAGTTACATTAAATAAGTCTCTCATGTTAAATGTTTAAAATTGATGGCAATGATTAAAAAAAGTCAAATGTCCAATTAAGGCATTATGCGTATTCGTTCGTCACAAGACTTTTAGAATTTGATGATTTTTAAACCTGAAAAATTAAATTAAGACTGTTTTATGAGAAATTAAAACACACGTTTACCTTAGTTTTTCATTTACTTTTTAATAAAATAATAATATAAGAAGGTTAAAAAAACATGTGTTGTTTTAAAGTTTTAGTTACTGGACTGGTCCGATGCTTTTTAAATCGATATCGAAATTTAACTACCTACTACTAACTTTGGCTCCAACCGTGAAATCGTTTTCCGCGTAGAAATTTACTTAATAATATAACTTTTTCGAGGGCTAGCTACACTACAACCTGGTTTACTTAACGAAATTAACGGTGTGAAATTTATTATATTTCAAGGACATTACGTCAGCAGACAACGAGAGCGAATGTAAGCTGATAGAACACTCAGAAGAGAAAACAGAGTTTTATGACACCTTCGAACCGTTGAATCAGGCGGGAGATATCGAGGAACTTGACACAGCGTTCAAAGAGGCGCTCGCAATGAACAAGGAAGATGCTTCATTTGATAACAAGGAGAAGCCAAATGCTGAGCTCGAAGAACTATTCACTAGATATGCGAAGGAACTCGAGGATCTGGCACTAACGGATAAGACAGAAGACACAGTCAAAGATTGTCCAGAGAGTGTATATTCAGATATTGAAGGATTTGACTTCAGTGAACGCAGTGGGAACGGCGACGGTACTGAACGTAGTGATAGCCCTGAATGCAATACATCATCCTGGATTGAGCTCCAGCTCGATACAGCTGAAGAAGGCGCTATGGACGGCAGTGATGAAGAGGACGTTACGATAGGCAGTAATGTAGAGGGCTCTACGAGTGGTAGTAACATAGAGGGCGGTATGTGCGCTACTGTCGTAGAGGGAGCATTGAGAACCAACAAAGTAGAAGGCGATATGTGCGCTACTGGCATTGAGGATGCTATGAAAACCAGTAACTTACATGAAGATTCGGGAACCAGTATCGTAGAGAGCGTTACTAACGTGGAGGCGACGTCTGTGGAAAGTATGATGGTGCTATTGGAGCGTTGGCGCGAAGGCGGTGGGCGGAAGAAGAGCTATCTTGGTCAAGCTAGCAGGCCAAAAGCCAAGGTGGCCTCGGCGTGTAAAGACGCGGCAGAATACGTGGCGCTGCTGGGCGATATGGTTCTCGATAATGGATACTTCCATGAGGCGCAGGTTAGTATCATTATGAATTATAATTTATTTGCCAGATGAAACAAGACGAATTTATTTGCAACATGTATGGGGATCAGTTAGACAACCAACGAGTTTGAATATCTATTTATTACTGTCACAACATTACTGCACATGTTGAATGTTGGATCGGTTCAAATGCGGCGCGAATACACCTATCGGAAGGAAAGACGCGTGAAAGAGAGATCTGAATGGATGTTATTGTTTTTTATGGGTTTGCTTTGCGCGAAATTTTTGCGATATATGATAGAAAATGGGAAATGATTAATGGGATTAAAGGGCAATTATGCTCTAATTCATGTTGCATCTCTACAACGTAAACTGCTGACACTACTTGACGCTACAATGAACGTGGCCCGTACCGCCTATAATATTGTGTGTAAGGATATTGAATGGTGCCGCAGATGTCGGCGGCGCGCGTGCGCTCGCGGCGCTGGCGGGCGCGGCGCGACTTCTGGCGGCTGCGGGACGCGCGCCTCGAGCACTTCGAGCTCACCGGCACTCTCGTCGACGAGCGCGACGACGACCGCACCGTGTACAAGTAACTACCGTTATCATCACATTACTATCCAGTCTAAATCTATCACCTTGTCTCGAATGTTGTCAAGCCACCCGAAGGTCATCGAAAAGCCTTAACGTCTGGGACCGATGGCTTAACGTGCCCTGAAAAGCAGGGTAGCGCCCCTAAAATTTCACCTGCTGCATGGGTGAAGGAAACATCACAAACCCACATCAACTCGAGTGTGAGGCAAGTTCGAAAGCCACCGGTTTCGCGGTTACTCACCGCGTCAATAATATTCACCTTTCACTTTAAAGACGTTATCTGATCCGCTTTCGTGATCCCAGGGAGCTGGGGCAGCAGCCGGACGAGGAGGCGGCGCTGGCGGGCGCGGAGCGGGCCATGGCGCGCGGGTACTACTGCGCGAGCGCGCGCGCCGCGCCGCGCGTCGACGAGCTCGTGGCGGACGCGGCGCGCGCGCAGCTCGGCTGCCTCGACGTGGTGCTCAACGGGTACTACCGGCACAACTGCACCCTGCTCTTCGATAAGAAGTACGTAATAGAGGAAGTTTCCGTTAAAACACATAATGAAAAATAAAGGAGATTACTGTACATTGTGGCTACTCGTCAAATGCTTATGTATAAATGAGTTTTTAGATAGTAAATCTTAGTTATTTAAATTAATTTTATATCAGCTGACTATCGTTATTCAGTTGCTAATTTTTGATCATAACAAAAATAAAAATATCAAATTTAAAAATGTGACCTCACTGCGACACCAAGCCGACCAATCTGTGGGGGTAGCGTCGCTCCGGGAATGCTGCGAGGGATCCACAGACACTACAGTGCGTACATATGGCGTGTACGCATTTTTAAAAATAGCAGGCGAGAGCCGAGCGTGCGCACGCGCTAATTATTTTTATTCCTGAAAGTTTCACATAATGTCCTCGAAGGCTTGTGAAGTCTGCCAATCAGCACATGGCCAGCGCCATTACGAGAGGAGACTCGTGCGCAACAATGGGACAAAGAAAGGGTTGTGGTGAGGTGGTGTGTGATGTTTTCCCGAGTCCGTCCTGTCGTTAATTATAATGAATGTAATGATCAATACTCAGCTCGCTGTCGAGCGCGCCGTGGGCGCTGGTGAGCGGCACGGCGGCCACGCTGGACGGCGTGCGCGAGGCGGCGCGCGCGCGCGGCTGGGGCGCGCCCGCCGCGCACTGGGACTTCACCAACATCGCGCTGTGCTCCGCGCTCGCCACGCTGGCCGCCAATGCCCGACGCTGGCGGACTACCAAGGTTTGCCGAGTGGATTGCCGAATTGACCGAAACTAGTTGGTAGCGTCCATGGCTCGCGTCAATCCGTGATCGACCGAGTTAAGCAACGACGGGCGCGGTCGGTCTATGGATGAGCGAGCGCTTGTAATAAAATATCATGGGCACGTTGAGCCTCTGGTTGTTTTCAAGGCTAACAACAATTATCAAGTCGTTAGTGATGGCGTAGCCAGCTAACCAGTTAGCTCTGCTTACATCATAAACTTTATAGAGACATTTATTCTTGTCATACAGATGTGTTGCTCTTGCTGCAAGGGTAGCAACTGACATAGTCGCATCTGGAGTGTAATAAGAAGTTTGTCTTGATCGTAGTCAACGGGATTCCTCTGTCTATGTCTATGGGAAACGGGCGTGACCTGTATACAAGTATTTATTTGAATTAGGCCCACAAGCTAACACGGGCAAAAAGCAACGGAAACAAAGCCATTTGCGTTGGGTCACAAAAGAGAGCAGACACTTGTTCCGATTAGTTTCTGCTTGGGCAAAGAGCCAGAGGGGTTCCTAGACGCCCGGTCACGCCACGCACTCGCTCACGACAGTGTGGCAGTGTTGCTGACTGTTGTTTTTGTAATCTGCTGTGAGAATTGTGTATAGTGATGTTGTGAATGCTGTGGGGGTTGAGGGCTGCTATCACCTGCTTAACGATTGTAATAGGATTGATAGACATGCGGCGGTAGCAGGGCTCGACCTAAGCAATGGTGGGACTAACGTTATTTTAGCTTATTTGGTAAAAATGTAGACTGTAAAATATGATGGTGTTCTAGATGGCAGTGCTGGCGCGCGCGGCGCTCGAGCTGTATTGTGAAGTGCGGCGGTTCATAGCGAGCGTGCGCGGCGAGTGCGAGCGGCGCGCGCCCAGCGCCCACGTGGCCGCGCTGCCGCGGGAGTGGGACGAGATCTTCGCGCCCGAGGCCACCGCCTGCCTGTACCAGCTCATCTGCCACGTGTTGGGTGAGGGCGTTCTGCTCGTTCATCTGCTCGTAACCAACCGGCGATCTCCGCACCGATCTGTAATGTCCATAGCCCAATGGCTAGCGTCGATTCAATGTGATCGAAAGAGTTAAGCGACGACGGGCGCGGTCGGTTTGCGGATGGGTGACCGCTAGTGGCGAAATTTCATGGACGCTACCGTGCTTCGGAAGGCACGTAAAGCCGGGTCCCGGTTTTTTTCAATGCTAGAAACAGTCGTCAAGCCTTGTCGAAG
>DWTT01002166.1:0-10402 GCA_018250895.1 Carterocephalus mandan | reverse complement strand
TTTCCAGGACATACATACATACATACAAACATACATAGATACATACGAGTGAAGTTAAATAAAAGCTTTTATTAAAATTTAAAAAAAAAAATTCAACATTATATTGTAATATCAATTTATTGACATTTTGTTTCTTGCGTCAACAAAGCAAAATCAAGTACCTCTATCTAGTTCATTCCTAATTTGGCAGGTGTCCTAATTGGGTAATAGAAGGAGTACGCAATAATAACAATAATTTACGAAAGTACGAGGGGTGTTGATCACGCCAAAGCTGCATAGGTAATTAGACTTTTTACATGCGTTCATAAATTTTTATTCATTTATTGCCAATTCATATTGATAATTTATAATTTAAGTACTGCCCTTATTTAAAAAAATCATGTTGGTATTTGAAACTTTATTAAACTTTATTACAGTTAAAGCTTGATAATATCAGTAATTTTAATTTGGTTTTACTAAGTAAACCTAGTTAGTTTTTTTATTTGGTTGTTGATATCACTTTTTTAATGTATCTCTATTTATCTAGTGGTTAACTGGTGCATGCTAGCTAGAAGATAATGCATTATGCATTAAGCTCTCCATTTGTTCCAATTTATTTTTATCATGTAGTAAATTGTGGTACAGTAAAGAACCAATAAATAAATATGTACATACATACATTCGTGATTATGTTTTATTAATTGTGTTAAAATAGGTATACGTACGTATACGTACGTATAATACATAATAATGTATCACTTAAAAACAACTCATATTGGACAAAAACCCACGCGTGCACAACCAACTTGTAGATTAATTTACAACAATTATATAGTTAATGCGTCACGCTCGAAATCTTGTTTTAGGCGTTCTAGAAGCTAGCTAGCTAACTAGAAGCTAGCTAGCATTAACCCACAGGTGTCCAGCTGTAGGCTAAGGGTCTCTCCCACAGCCAGAGCTGCGGTTTAGAGCATACGTGGCCAACGTCTCGGTCAAATCTCGAAGCTTTTCTCTTTTATTTTAAAGTTAAAAAGAAATGCATCAAAAGGCCAGCATTTGTGACGTCTCACCTGAAAACATCCTAAAAAATAAATTGCACATCAAATCCATTTGCACGGGCGTAACTGCCGACTGCCTGTAACCATATTATCAGCAGTATTCTGTGCTCTAACTGCGCTATAACTATTATAAAGACTTGATAAGCAAACAAAAACAAACGAATAAACATTTGGTTCGTTATACGTTTGTTTTTTATGTCTAGCATAAATATGTTATATACATATTTCCATTACTTTTTAATTTTAGCTGTTAAAATTTTTAAAAGCACATGTCAAATAGGATAGGAATAAATTGGCAGTACGCTGTCGCATCTGGTGGGGAGCTACTACACTATAATTTGGTGAAAGGTATTAAATTTCAAATTACTGCTCCTGACGGAACTGAGAGCAGAAGTTTGTTTTGTAAAGTACCTACTTTGTCTCTCTGTCGTATTGGCTATGTTCTCACGCTGACGGGCCACATGGTGTCATTGCGCGTCTTATATTCTTTTTGGCTTCCAGTTTTGTGATCTTATGACATCATCGATCTCAATTTTCTAAGCTCTTTAGTTTTCGGGTTGTATGTTTTTGCGATTAGTAAATCTTATTATTTTCTTTAATTGAATCTTTATATTATTGTACCAAGTTTAAACAAGGACGAACGGTACAGTCATTCGGTACGGTCATTTTATATTAATTATACCTATTAATTTATTAAATCACGGGCATAGGTACTGTTAAATGTTCAGTCGCTGGGTTAGGCTTTTTCTCAAAATAAATTAAATAAATTTACTCGATAAAGGATTTTATTTATTTAATAATTTTGTACACAATAATATTTGCAGTAAAATTCAATACAGAAAAGGGTGTACAGGGTACAATTTTATTTCTTAGGATTATAATTTATTTTATTCTAAATTCAAAGTAAGATTCGTACCGCAATGATAAAAATGGCAAACCAACTTGAAGCCTCGAACATAAATAGACTGAGTAAATATATGACACATATAATATGCTAAAATGCACGAAATGTCAGTAAAATATACATAAGTAAAAAATCTAAGGCAGCGAACATTACCGCGGGTAAAATATAGCTTATACCCTGTCGTAATTTAGAACAGATTGCACGCAGCTCGTGTTGCCAATAAAACTGGATTTGTTTATCCATATTCAATATGTGTTTTTACTAATAGACTTTAATTTTTTATGTATTAGGCGACACTTGAAGTTTTTATGATGAAGCAGTAGAAGTAGGAATGGGGTCTCCCCCATATGTTTTCTTTGATGTGGAGTTATAAACTATAATGTAATTTTCTCAGAAACACGTTTATGTTCTAAATCAATGTACTCGTATATGTAGTTTTTGTGTTGATGGTCTCACCATTTAATCGAAACATATCGGGATTCGGATACTCTCTTCCTTTGAAGTCCCTGATATTTTCTTTTTAATTATAGCTTGAGTGCCAATGTCTGATGTCCATTTCTTGTGGATAGCTAATTCTGTGGATAGCTGAAGTATTTTTAATATATTTAGTTTCTGCAATGTCAGTTTTCTTAATATGTATTTATCATTTAACATATCCCTTCCACATATTGGGAGAATATCTTCTTAGACAGTATACAGCGCAAACATTGGTTGCAATAATGGATTTACACAATTAAACCAATGCCAATGAAGTGTCATTATTTTTGTGCACTTTTAATCTGTTGCTGCTTGGTATTGTTGATCGAAGGTTGCTAAAAAACAGACGTTCTTCTCTATGACTTTTAGGTTATGCCAGCAATAGTAGGTACATAGTAGGTAGTAATAGGAATAAGAAAAACTGACAAACCAAAAACATGAACAGATTATTAAAATTAAAAATCAGGTTCTCGGAACAATTCTATATATTTTCTTCCAAATTAATTCAGCATATTCGTGCTATGAATAGCACGTGTAGTTCATCTGACATAACCGGAGGCGCTCACACTGCGATAGGAATTTAGATAGCGTTCCTCCCATTGTGTTTCTACACGGTCAGCACCTAGACAAAACAGGAAGGTTCAAGTTAAACAATAGACCTTAGGAACATTTTTATAAATTCTTTTAGACTTTTAGACTTTTCTTTTATATACTAAGTTTTTTATTTTTTATTTTAGATAAGTACTGATAACTTCAAATGATTGATGATAACAGTGACAATACACCAAAGGTATTTTTTTTGTGTACATATGATTAGGTACTCACATATATCCTTTCATACTATTTGGTTATACCTATACTGAGTAGGTATGCTAAGCATAATCTATATAACCTGCATAATCTGAAATTGCTGAATTAATATAAACTGGTAAAACCAATATATAATTACGAATTAACAAGTTTTCAATAGAATAAAAGGGAAGTGATTAAAAAAAAAATACGACTTTTTTATCGGAAATTCTTTTGAAGCACCTTTCATAATCAGTTACGGTGGAAGAAAAATATGATCCCAGTAAAATTATAATGGCGGCGTCATAAACTCGACATTTGAATAGAAACGTTACATATCAAAAATTTTCAGTGATCCGTGTTTTACGAGTTTGTCGTAAACGTGTACTTAACAGACAAAATAAAAGGGACCCTTACTTCCTCTTTTAAATATCTATACGATCATGTGTGAGGGGAGCCGTAATCAGTTCGCCGTATATGAATTGCAGTAAATTTATACGACTTGATATCATCGTAAATCTTTGGTGTAATACTTTTACTTATATTTAAATATCCATTGCGCTTTCCGGTTGCTGAATGGTAACGTTAGACTTAAATAAATAAATGATATTTTGAGTTTGTTCAGTTTACACACAAGAAAAATTAAGTCACATTCATGTTCTGTTAAAAAATACGCTTTTTAATGCAATAAAAAAAAATCAAAAGCGGCAAAGTTTGCTTATGCCACTAACAGCTGAGCTCTTTCGTCTGTAACCAATACTGGCTACAGACTCAGCTGCGGTACTCTTTCATTCATGTAAATTCCGATCATATTTTGATCCTCATTCGGTTAAGGTTCTGTAATAAAATCTAGAGATTGTTAAAAAAACTGTGCCGCCGTATTAAATTTTTTTTACCACTAAAAGTTTTTTATTGTTTTCAAAGAAATTATTGACCTCCTGAAAGGAGACGTTGACCACATCATGATCATGACTAAAGAGGGATACCTACAAGTATGTGTGCTGTTGATGAAAAATAAAGAATTATTATTTATTATTGTGTAATGTATTATTGTGTCAGGTACACATTTTGTTTTTAGAATTTAATTAAAAATATCATTTGCTTCGTAATATCCAACAGCACAAAAATATAAATTAAAAAACGATACGAATTTAATGAATATAATAGTTTTGTATTATTTAAATAAATAATTAATATGTGGTAACTTTTATTCTCTTAATTATTTACTTACGAAGTGAGCTATTTCGAAAGCAAAAGCTTGCTGCTGATAAGCTTGGCGTGTTTTCGGAGGGCGTCGAGCTGGAAAATCTCCTGCATATCTAATGCCAGCCAGATCTTGGCACTCGTCTACATTTCCCTTATGGTTATTTTATTCTTTTACGGCGATGTTCAGGAAAAGTCCGATACTAAGTATACCAAAAATAATTTAAAAAGTTTTTATGCTTGATTTTCATTGCTTTTAGTTAAAAAATAACATAAACGTTTATTATATACTGCTAATACCTCTGACTTCAGCCGCGTGGGCTTTGCTTTTTAAACATTCAAAGTAAAAAAGTAACCATCAGGTCACATTATTAAGCCTTCCTCAACCTCTTGGAGTCAGATTTATAATTCGACTGTAGTTCCAGATATAATATAAATAAAAAATTAAAGAGTTCTAAATAAATAAATCATCTGATAAGCCGAATAGAATTCATATTAATATATGAATAAATAATTGGTTGAGTGATGATAAATGTATACAATTTTACTAGTAATAATAAGTGCAAGATAAAGAAAGTCGACGAATCAAGCTAGTATCGAATGAAATAAAAGATAACAAAAACTTTCTCGTTTTTTCATCGTCAATCTGCATACTGCACTAATAAGTTGAATAATTAAATATTCAAGTAAGATACGATTTATTCGACATGCCTCGTTGATTAATACGTACCACGCATGATCGTGTGCTTGCTTAATTGAATTATGAATTACACGTCACTACATGTAATTAAATAATAACAAGTAGGTAACGATAATAACTGTAGTAAGCCAATCGTATATGATCGAATTAGTGCCTACATAGAATGGCGTAGTTCGATGCATGTCTTTGAAGCATTTTATTTTAGTTATTACAGACAAAAAACCGTTACCATTTTATTATCCTCATTCGATTTAGTAATACATATATAATTCGTAGTTTTTTGTAATTCATCATTCCATTCATCAACATCATAAATCCTTTCTGATTAAAAAAGGTTATAGGTATATAACATTGGTTAGATAGTGGTTTAATAATTTTCCATTTAAATAAACTTCCATTCACAAACAATCGTATCATATGGAAACACCTGTTATAATTGATATGATTTAGATTAAGCTGTGTATTCAGTTAGTTTTTGTGTAGTGTTAGTGTTATCATGAACCTAGATATTTTACTTTAATTGAATTCCGAGTGACTAGCACTGAGAATTATTTAGCTACTCCAACCTCTAGCGTTATTAAAATCCCCTGAACCCCTGTCGTACGAGCCATATATCACCGCGGTTATAACGTTAGTCTGAGTGAAAATTTAATTCTCTTCAAGAGTTATTAATATAGAATGAGCTCCTTCCCCCCAGTAGCTCAATGCCTATTGACGCACATAATAAGATTTACCTATGTTGAACTTCGTCAAAGAATACAGGTGGAGTAACAATGAGCCTCGCTCCCTAGAGCAAGTACGGCTCTTGGACTATTTTAATAAGAAAAATAAGACTTTTTTTCATTGCCTTTCTTCAACGAATTACTTTGAAACGAATAAATAAATGAACTGAGGATCAGCGGATTGTAATAGAAAGTATTCGTGTAATAAAGAAATCTATTGACAAAAGTTAGGGAGGGACACAATAAGAAGTCGAGCCTCCGTTCATTGATAGAAATGACAATGACGTCAGGTATTCGACTGAAAAAGGATCAGTTTTCTTTCTCATTTCACATCAAAGGATCGTCTAATCTATCTTACACGACGCCATATAATATTGTAGAATTAGCTTTTCTCTATGGTCGCAAATGTATCGATTATTATAAATTCAGTTCTTTCAAATATATTCGTTTTATATTAAAACAGTAGCTACGAGTACATTAATTGTATGGTTTATTTTTATTTTAGATAAACATCCCTATTCTATGCCATTAGTTAACTTTTTCAGAAATGTAAGGAATGTTACGCTGTTTTAGCATCAAGAAAAACGTTTTCTCTCGCCTTGAAAGCAGCACTCAGCTCGGGAGAAAATTTACAAATCAAGTTCGCGTCTAAGTAAATACAAGTTTTAGTATGTCGAAAGTATAAATTTAAAGGTTGTTTTGCACCAACTAAGAATAAATTAAGATACCATCTTTGTTTGAGAGCAGCGTCTATCTGCCAAAAATATTTAGTATTAAAATGTACCAAGTAAATGTATTAAATTGTAACAAAGAAGAGTGTTATCAACTAACACATTCAATACGTATTCGAAACATATCTACGAAACTATTATTTGTTGTTAGTCACAGTTCTGTTTAGATCAGACATTTAGTTGGACATAATATGGCAACATTTTACATTAAGTTTTTGTAATTAGAAGCACAGTTCATATGTAATTTAGAAGCGACCTGCAAAAATGCACATTAAGCAAAATAAAGTAGGTACATTGAATATGACTAAATTACACTTAGATGACCTTAGTAAATTACTTGGATTATCTGAAAGCGTAATTAAATGTCGGTGTAAATGAATTACGACATACCATGAACCAGTTCCAAGCAACAGCAGTTACTCGTATTGAGGTGTCAGCTCTTCCTATAGTCATATTTCACTCATATAACGTTATAAATAGCCGACGTGGCTGAGAGCGATGAAGCGTTTTGGACTTGGAAATTAAACTAATTTATCAAAACTTCCAAGGACAAAACTATACGCTTTGTATGTACGATAGGTATCACTTATCAAAGTATTTACTAGCTTACTCTACTGCTGGAAATAAGCCAACCAAAATCATAGATGATTTCGTTAGGTGCAGTTGATGACTGCAGTTCTATACTGTACACAGAAAGCCGTATAATCAGTACATCATTCATCATTTAAGACATCATAATAATAATTTATGTATCATATAGCCGCTTTTGTATGTACCAACTCCAAGTAACAAGGTGTGTTATGTTATTCTATAGAAATATTCCGCCACCACCTATGAAATAATAGATAGTACGAAAAAAGTAACTTTACTGGTAAAAACTATCGTTAATGAAAAAAACTATAGCGTCAGAGTGTAGAAGAAAGTAATGGTAAAATTTTTGAAAAAAATATTAAGTGGCAAACCATTGAGTATACATGTATATCTGTAAGACTTGACTTTGCTCCTTAATCTCTGTATGATCGCTATCTGTTCTTGTGATGAAGTATCGGGTTTACTTGTTCATGCCATGAGAAATTGTCTTTAACAGCACATGTTTTGTTCTATGTGAGATGGAGAGATTTGGTTAACTTATTGTTTTAACATTAATGTGTTTAATTTTCATTATATTGATTTCAGATAATATTTGATTTTTACAACTACTAAAGTTTTTATTTTTACTCTGCCTTTTTGTTTATGACTTGACCCTTTTCTGCTTGCGTACTTTATTACAGCTGAAGACTTGTTTTAAAGATTCAAACGAAATATGCGGTTGATTTTAAAAGCCGCCATTATTTTGCGAAGGATCACCACAGAAATCATATTCCCTTGAGCTTTCTACCGTGTTTTACGGTTTTTTCATTGCAGCCGCTTTACGAGCGTCTCTGATGGGTGGCACTCTTCTTTATACTTGACTAACAGTATACTGAGAGTCGAAGATCGCGTGTTTGATACTAATTAAACGTCTTCATGTTTACGTGATTCGTCTGCGCGGTGAATAATGTATCTCTTTACCACGTTTTATGGTTTTGGTCGCGGCATCTGCAGTGATCTGTAGGTACTCTTTACAGTTATGTTACCTTTGTCATTTGACATTAACATTTATGCAAACATATTATAACTACATATTTTTATTTTGTATCTGTTGAACTAGCCTCGCACTTTGAATAAAAAATACCAGCGGTACAATAGTATTCTAATTAGATCATAGATTAGCAGCGAATACTCCATATTTGACGGTATAAGTTAAGGTACGTAAGTAGGTAAGTACTTACTTAAATTGTACTTTATCTCTCACCTTATATTTAAACTTTCGAGGTCACTTTTAAAACAAAACCCATATATAGTAGAAGATCGATCTTAGTTTTGAAAAACAACGAAAGTCTTCGTTGTTATTCTCAGCTAATAATTATTTTGCAAGGTATCTAAATGAAAAATTGCATGCCCGATGCAGGTAAACTGTACCTAATGTATATACCTATAATAAGATATCATGTAAAAGAAATTGCAAACAATTTTTGTGCAATAAATATATTGATTCACTATTCTTTGTACGAGTTTGTGAATTGGAAAGAAAAGGCATAAAAATGTTCTAAAGATAAGGCTTAAAATAAAAATGTTTCGAATCTGCTGGTGTGGTCCCATCTGAGTTCATAGTAGGTAATTAATATTAATTATATTATCTTACTATGTAATAGTCAAGATGAAATATCGCTTATAATAAAACAGTCTTTCATTAGGTATCTGCGGTTCGGTAAGTAATCTATAATGATGGATTATTACTATATTGCAAAAACTGATTTATTAAAAATGATTAACATTCTTTAATCTGTACCTCATCAAAATGTAATAAGAAGCATAGTTTGGTAATGGCAGAGTATGAAAAAATGTTTTTAGCGGCAGGCTGGCAATTAAGGAATAGTAAAAAATAATGGAATTAAGTAATACAAAAACTTACAGAAAGCAAAAAGCAATATAAAATCATCTTTTTTCTATCTATTCTAAGCTTCATTATTTACTTCATTGTAACATAACATTAAATTACGCCTGTATACCCCGAAGTGGTAGACAGAGGTGTGTATGACACCCACTTTAGGTACTTCTATATTATCATTAGTTTCCTCTTAGATCCATCGACTAGAACTATTTATAGGTACATGAACATAATACATTTACAAATGTAATATATGTATCTATGTCAGATGTTTCTTGGTGCAAATGAGAGGTTAGATGGCAATACAGATGTCACGTCATGTGGCGTTGTGATTTATAGCGTACCATGTAATGTCGCAACTGTGACTAAAATCTTAGTAACTCGATACACACTTTACGGTTGTAGACAATCACAATTTGTTACAATTCAGCCAAGCGTGATCCGTTCTGTTTCAAGTCATCGTTCCAATTTCAGCGACAGTGTAACGTAAAATTAGGAGAAGGCATAAGGTGGGAATAATTACGAACTGTCTTGGACAAAGACGATCCTGTAGCGATGGTGTCAGAAACAGGAATAGAACTCGCCCCAATGTAGCGAGGTGTTTCCAATTTACCAACGACATCTGTAATGCGCCACGAGATTTACAAGCGACATTAATTTAAAAAGACCTCTCTGATGACATAAGCCGCTATATTCGTAAATCTAACTTTTGTGTTTATCGTGTTCACTATCCACGCCGCTAGTACTTTAATCGAATTGGTTATTTTCAATGGTATAATGAATAGTAATTATAACGTAATTTTATTTGTAGAACATCAAACAATAATTATTTTGGAAGTCTTTGTAGTATTTAACACCCTGCTGAATATACCTATCTCTCATAACTTCCTTTATTTAATTATGTTTGAGGTTTGTCACATATGTTATGGGTTGTGAGAGTGAGACTCCCGTTGAGTGAGGAAATACATGCTGAGGAGTTAGACCAGAACACTTTTTTATTTCCACCTTCTTGTTCAACGCATACTAACTATCACCCAATGTATTGGATGAAGTTGTCTTCAAATTCAATTACTAAAAATAAATAATTAATAATTAGATAATTAAAATAAATATATTTCAAATATTGATTAAATGTTGCTAAGATTTTTGTATCACTTTAATTAAACGGTCTCTAACCGAAGTCAATCAATCTAAAATTGCTGCAAATAAAACTAAAATAAACAGAGCCACAATAGGTAATTAGGTAAGAGTTTCGAACCGAGGCTTGATTGACGTCTATTATTTATTATCTATCTGTTATAGTCAAACTCCGAAGCTCGGTCGCTTCTTAGTTTGCCTAGTCAAAGCTGTGTCAAGTGGTCTCAGTTAG
>DWTT01002165.1:0-10402 GCA_018250895.1 Carterocephalus mandan | reverse complement strand
ATGTCCTGTAATCTTGCAATCTATATTTCACCCTCTTCCTCTGAAGTTTGGCACAAATTTTTGGTTCCGATGAAAATGCACGATTTTTTTTTTTTAATTTAACGGTATAATTTTTTAGTTCTGAAGTCTTTATTTTTATATTTTAATATCGTCAAGGTCGCACAGCACCCAGGCAACAGAGCACCCGGCGCACCCGGCGCACCCGGCGCACCCGGCCAAAGCCCTCCGTGTTTAGAACCCAGACGTGTAGGAATATTGATGAAGCTTAGTGTTTGTTTTCGCGCCCCGGCGTCTTCAGGGGCGCGGCGAGTGTTTGAGCTCTTGTTCACATTTATACTCTTTTCTTTTTAGAACATATTTTATGATCGCTTCGTTAATATTTATCTATTGGGCTCTCATCAAGCGATTTGTTGTTTGATTTCCTCTTGGGTCTTGATATCCTTACCAATATGTTAATAGGCTACTTTTTATCTGTTTTATGGTTCTTTTGCTATTTTATGGTTCCCGTGGAAAGGAATTAAACATTCGATGTTTAATCGATAATTAGGTAAATACCTACCGATTGATTTTTAATCGATTGATGGCTATTTCAAGTTATGATCGGCCCGATCTCCTCAACGGAATGATGCGTCCGATTCGGCTGAATAGGCCGAACTGCAAGTGAAGCTAGATTTTGATTAGTAATTATTTGATTGGTAATCTTGGTGTTGCTTGCCGTCGATAAAGGCTATGCTTACTATAGTTTAAAACATTGGTGGATGTTAGAGATAATCCTGCACGTAAACGAAATAACGCGTTCGGAGTCACGGGGAAAGCTAGTCTTGTATAAATCGTAGGTAGAACATGAACAATAATTATCTGCCTACTCCACTACAATAATCCGATACTGCCTTATTTTCAGAGTTCTGAGACTGAATGTTTCAGAAAATTCGATTCGAATTAGATTTTGTTTCTGGAAATATTTAGTTCCATCCATTTTGAACTTTACTTGCATATAAATGTCAAGGATAACAAACTGGCAAAAATATTAGCCGCCAAAACTGAACGCGATGAGAATAAGGTAGCCGTTTACCTGCTATTATTGCTATTGTTCACCTCTGCGTTGGTTTAAACTGCACGAGCACATATAGGATCGCACCCCAAAGCGTAATAAGCCCCCGGTGGGCCGAAGGCTGCGCGGCGGCCGTTGCCATGACGACAGGGTCAACGACCCACGCACCACCATTGCCTGCGAGGATTTCCCAACACAACCCTATCATCGCCTTAGCTTTTCCACTACCAAAAACACCATAGATTGAAACACTGATAGAGAACTTACTTCATAATCAATGTAAACACTAAACAATGTTTACAAAACAGACAGTTTTTCCAGTTACAGAGCCTAAGAATATAACAAATGTGAAGGGTTAAGTTTATTAAAAGTATATTTTAACTCAAAATGACAAGCAACACTAAAATGCTCTTAGGAATAGGTCTGATAACTATTAAGCTAAAGTTGCAAGCAAGTTGTAGCGAGTGATCTCTACCAAGCGGAGCTAAGTGAGTTGCTAATAAGGATCTAAAGGTGTTAAGCTAAAGTTGTAAGGTGTAACTCGTAGGTTGTAACACTTACCGCGTTAACGGATTTCAGCTTGAACAGCACGCAGCAGAACACTTTTTAATTTTTTTTTAATTTTAATTTATTACGGATAAGCTAATTAACTTTTAAACTACTTGTACAACTATACTAACTTTTATAAAAACCTTAACTACTTCGTATACAAACAGAGGCCACAGAATATTAAGCTACAAAACTTAGTTACACTTGGTTACATTCACATAAACTTCACTCCTAACTTGCTAGACTGCGTTTTCAAATAGAGTGTCATATTTCGAAAACAACTTAAAATGAATATAAAAAGCAACAAAAACATTCGCGTGCCGGCACATGTCAACGAATGCGGCCGGACGGCGGTTCCCGGCGTGCAAGGGCGCAGCTACATGATGCACCTGGCAAATTAAACGTTATTACAATACAAGACCTTACGGCCCAGACAATTGGACCTCCCTCACCGCGCCGGCCCGCTAAATTAACGTGGTCGCACCACGTTCGAATACGATTTTCAAATTCTGCCGCGGAAAACTGGCTTTTCTACTGCAGATGTAAATGCCAATTTCCTTTCCACAGACTCTGGACGTAACAATTTCAACTTTCACACGTACCTGTAGAGGCTACATTCGATCGCGTCACACTCTAGACAATGCGCCACGCGATGACGTTTCGACCGTGAAAGATAGCGATATAATTTTCATTGGGGGAGAGGGAGAAGGCAGATCCCGAGGGTAAGCAACACTAGGGGTGCATTTGCGCGTCTGAACGAAACGTCAGGCGACCCATAAAGAATCGATCTTGAAGACGTTTCGGCTAACTTACTCGTTTTAGGAGCCTCTTGTTAGACCATTTGATAACCTCCCCACTTTGCAAATATCATTTTTTTATTAAATAAGACAAAATTTAATATCATTACGTATGTTTTTCTTAACACTGGTATATCTCTCATTTAACTATGGTAAAAAAAAAACATTTCCCTAAAATTTCCCGACTAATGACTCACGCTTAACAATAATAATCAAAACCCTATTTGTTAAAAATATAATTGGTATATGACCCTTAAACTCTACTCTAAAAACATACCAAGATGAAATGAAAGTAATTAGCCAAGTAATTGATGACATATGGATCCGAGAGGTTTACCGTTGGCCTCATACGCAAGCTCAAAGTCGCTCAAAACACGCAAAACAATAAACAGCATAAAAGTCCAATATGTGCAAAGCTATTATCGTTGAACAGTGAAATTGGTACGCTCCCTCGGTTTGAAAAGTCAACTTTATAAAGCACTAAATTTCAGAAGCATTCAGCAAAAAGACCTTTGCCTATCGGCCATTGACACCAAATATACGGTGCTACTAAAGAACCGTACGCACAAACCCTTCTATATTTTTGGGAGTGGATAATGCATTACTTATTGATTAATTTATTTATTCTCGAATTCACAGCAAAATACAATGTTATATATATAATACTTAAGCTTAAGCCAATTTGAATATGCAATATATATAATATATTACTATTTCTTAATTATAAAAATAAGGGTAGTAAAAATGTATCTATTGTGGTTGTGTGTGTGTGTGTTACATTACAAACTATATATGTTGAATCATAGATTTAGTACTCTATAAATATATTATAGTACTCTCTCTGAAGTCCCGAGCTTGTTTAACTGTATATATCTATTGCTTAGGTATATTTAATACTACACTACAATAGTCAAGAGCAATCTAGCGGACTGACTTATTTTTTAAAGTCCTAAAACTGTTTCTTTAACCAGGCTGGTGCACAAAGGGCTTTACTCGTAGTTCGCCGAGGCCGCGCCACAGAGTAGGCCGCGCCGCGCAGACTTGAACGGCACAGGCAGTTGTCATTGGAAAGGGAATGGCTGATGAGCCGCGGATTGCCCCCCGCAGCTTATGGGGTATTGGCGAGGATCGCGACACACTTCTCTATCTTTTGCTATCGATACCTTTGAAACACCGTGTATAGAGATCCGACGTACAGAGAGAGTTTACGTTGGTACAAATGAACTGTATACAACATATTATTATGATGTAACATATTGATGTCTAGGGGGTTACTCCAACTGCCAAACTACGGGTCCCGGGTTAGAATCCCAGTTGGAGCAGATAAATATTTATACTCGCTCTACCGCGGGGTTTGTATGCATAAAAATCAAAATTCAAAGTATTGTATATATGATTTTTTTCACTATTGCGATTGGGCAAGAATAACAGATGTGTAGGTAGTTATGTACCAAAAAACGAGCTAGAATGCTATTATGTATAAACTAAAAATATGTAACTAATAACTAACATAAGAATAAGGATCTTCCATTCCTCCTATCGATACTTTTACCCGTCGAGCGATGATTCCTGGGATCAATTTGCAGATGCATACGACAGGAATGGATATTAGTTATATCATGGATACAAAAAGCAGAGTCCATATGTTTAACCTATGAACAAGGAGCCCGCATGTGCCTGGAACATTGCTGGCTTGGTAAGCGCTGCGAGGCACCAGCATTTCTTCGCCAAATATTTGTATTGTTTAAACAGAACTATATCGCACAATAAAGCACAGAGATCTGTAGACTCTCATTATGCAAACATTTCATATGGAATTATAAGGAGTAGATTCTGTTTAAGGATGAAGTCTTACTCATCCACTGCCGACCAAGACCGCGACAGACCCTGAACATGACAGTGTCATAAGAATCTTTTTCAAAGCCGGCCACGTGGTAAGCTGGCAAGGGTAGCCGCTCGAGTTCTAAGGTAAGATGATGCAGAAGACAATTACCACGCTTTTATTTTTATTTGGGAAACATACAATTTTTATTACATATAAGTAGTAAAATATATAAATAACAGTTATCAGTACAGTTCCCACTAAATAACAGTGTTTTAGCATTGTTTATTAGCTCCCGTTTATATTTTCCTATTGGACAATTAAAAATATCAACGCCTTGTAAATGATCATTATAAAACTTTGCAGAGCGACGTATAAAGTTGTTGCCAGTGTAATTTATTTTAAGATAGAATCCTATCACCCTTACTAGTACCTTGTACTATTACAAGATAACTCTGTGTAAATTGCAATACGAGCCTTTACGTCGTCATTCCACGAATCTTGTAAACAGGAAGAGAAGCGCCCGTGGATCGACACATTTCTTTTGCGGCGCTCCTCCCGTACTTAATTACGAAGCACAAAGAGCGCGTCCCAATATCCCCACTTGGCACAGCCTGAAAAGCGTACCCTACTACCGCGTCGATACCGCAATCGAAACGCTATGTATTTTTGAATAGCAAACGTGCATACATTTGTACGTTGTTCGACCACAAAGTACCAAGTATTGTAATGATAAATTGTTTTAAAGCAATTGCAACAGCTGTGGCGGTAGAAGACCCGTGCTCAACGGTGGGGTGGGACGCCTATCGGTTATAGTTGTAGGCTGTAGCTATCTAGCGAGCGAGAAATATGAGTGACGGTGAATACTTACCCAGTTACACTGTATACCGTTCTCCTATGTACAAACAAATCAAACTCCGTTCGGGGATCGTTTGAAACGATGCCTTTAAAATAGTGGAGGGCTCTAAAGGTGGCAGCACAAAGGTCTGCTGCCGAGCTAATTACAACGAGCGGGAATCCATTTCAGCTCTGAAAAGATTCAGGCTAATTATCATGTATCTTGGCGGCGGGACTGATGATATCCAAAAGATTGTTATTTTTGCGTTAAAAGCCTTTGAATTTTGCGCGCCCTACAACACTACTGCGTCTGATCTTTTGATGTGGGCTGAAGTGGATCGGAGATGAGCGCGATGGGTACTGACGAGTTGACGGTTCACAAAAAAAACTGCAGTTCTATCTGGAAATTTGCCTTTCTTTTTATGCAACAATATTTTCTATCCTTAAAAGCTTTTATTGATTCTCTTTTTCCTTAAGTCTTATTTTTCCCATCAATTATTTTAAGTATACCTAGTTTAAATTACAAATTTAGTATAATTACCAAGATTCAAAGATGATCGAAATTTATTATTACATAAATGTAGTTACAACTTACATATTTTATTTATTTATAGAACCAAGTTAAAAATGTATAGGGAACAAATGGCGATCCTAATTCATAAAGAATTCTGAACCAGCTAACCGTTGGGCTAATCAGACAATCACGGAAAGTGGAAATAAAAATAAAATAGAGCACTTTCAATTAGCGTTAGTAGATAGTTTCATAAGGCAGCAAAGAACACTTGAGCCCGAGCAGGCAGTCACAAAGCGACTCGCCGACAAGCGAGAGCGGCGCTTCGGCACTTTAGTTTTTTGGTCAAGTTGCTCTGAAGCAGAAGCGTGACTAAGTTTCGCCGTGAGTTGAGCACCGATCCTATCATAGCGATTTTTGTACTGATATAAGATAGCAAACGAGCGTGCAGCAAGCAACTCGCATCCGCTTCCGCCTGTGACAAATGTGACAGACTTTGCACAAGACTATGTGTGGTTAATCCAGTTCGCAGATATAATTATTAGTCGGTCAGTTCGTCTGTGGATATGAGGGCTCTAGGGGCCGAGACTGTTAGTGACAGTAAGTCCTATTAGTTAGTGTTAGTAATAGTCCATTTAATTAGCGTTTATTCTAAGACATTCATAGATGATTAAAATATGGTTACATAACCATAATTGCTAAAATTTGATCAATGGTTAGTCAAACTAAACCCTTTAATTTGTTTACTTAAATTTTCTTTTACTAGGCGTTTAGTAACGTTTTAAATTTCTTTGTCAAGAACCTTAATCCTTTTTTACGCTCGCGCCCAAATCACAGGATCATGTGTGTCTTTTCCTCCCTTTAACGTCTCCTCGCACATGTCATTATTCACACAGAAACAGCATTTTTTTCATCGTCCTTACCCGCTCTTATAACCTTTAAACTACACAATAATCCTGTGTTCGATTTTCTCATGATCTTTACCTAGTTACTTTATACGATTCCTACGACTCCCTGTTAAGATTAATATCACTGAGAAGTGTACGTACATAGTGACTTATGTTGTGGAAAAAATGCAATAAGTAGGTACTTAGACTTAGGTTAGTTGTAAAAGAAATTAATTCTCATTTACATCAAAAGAGAATTAATTTACTAGTGCAAATTATGCTGAAGAATCCATCTTGAGAAAACCTGCTCTTCAATAAAGTTAGTTGAATCCACATTTCAACAAACCGCGAGCAATGCGTACGATGGTGTATATTTTTATGTACAGCACCTCCCGGCCACATAGTAAAACATGTACACGTCGTAACAATCGATGTCCGCAAAGTTTTTCGGTGTAGACGCACATACGAGTATATAAACAATCAATTTCCCTTCGTTCTCGAAGGCGTAGTCTGCCGAGCCGCTGCTCACGTAGCTCTATCAGCTGCGACCCAACAATTGGACATTGAAAGGCTTGTGGTGGAATTTCCATCCATGTCCTACACACTCGCTCGTCGCGAGGAACTCCCGAAGACAGTTAAGTGGGCGGTCGCAACGCGCAATCAGGGCGAGCACATCAAAGGCGTGGTAATGGCTTTCGAGCGGGCTGCACTCGTTTTGTTTCGCCTTGGCAGTTTTTTTCGAACGGACAATTGCTGTTCTATTAGCCTTTCCAACTTCACGTATATTCCGAAAAGCTAGAGAAGCTGAAACAAGTATACTTTAAGGATACGCCTGAGGGCAGGTCGAGTGCGGAATAAAGCTCGGTTTAGGCCATCGCTGTGGTGGCGCAATCGAAACGAGCTTCTCGGAGATATCTCATCGCGGACTTTTCAACTCTTGTGGCAGATGTGTAAGTACTTATACTCGTACTTACTTGTTTGCTGATTTTATTTTTTAGTGTTTTTGAAAGAATTGTTAAATATGTTGTAATTACATATGTCTGTTTCAATAAAAGTTTTTATATTTTTTTATTTATATGGGTTATATACATAACGCCTAGAGGCATTTTCTTCCAGTTAACTCGATGGCAAGAATAAATGGAAAAAAAAAGATTAGAAATTATAAATCAAGAATAACGATGATACAGTAGGTATATTCTACTATAGAGTAGAACAATAATCTGTTCATTTCTGTTCTCTCCTGTCCTGTTCGGTTCTTTCACATTTTCTACCTTATAATTTAGTGCATATCCTAAAAGCGACTAGGAAGCGACTACTCAATGTCAAGAATGGCCGCCCACTCTCCTCCTAAATTAGTCCTTAACAAAATAAAAGGTTTCCGAAAGGTTGACGCACCCAACGAAGGATTTCGCTCATTTTATTAAAAGGTACAGCGGCCTGAACCCTTTTAACAAGGGAAACCCTTTTTCGAACTTTCATTAGGCTTTAAACACATCCGGACAAGTTCGAGGACAACAAAAAGTCGCGGCCCTGGATAAAACCGCCTGCGTCGCGGTACAGGTCAACTGCTGCCTTTGCTGCCGTAGGTACTGGTGACTGAGGAACGATTTAATTGCTCTCCAAAACTTCTCGTAGCGTGCTCAGTTATTTAGGCAAGTAATATAACGAAGCACATGAATCTAGGCATGCAAAATCGTATTTGAGCGCAGAGTAAATAAATGGTGGAATGATTTAAGTGCCTGCATGAAACGATCGTTCCAATCGTGCGCCGCTTCATTATTTAAACAAAAAGGCTTAATAAAAACTGCTTTGATAGCTCTAATATGAAATAAAAAATTCAATTCCGCATCTGCATTTAAAGACCCACCAAACGGTGCTTTGCCAACTTTTTGCGTAATAGTTTTTATTCACCAAAACTGACTATACACTGTAAAAAATCAGACGAAAAAGTCAAACGTACCAATCCACTTTCGACAAAAAAGCCAACTTTTTTTACGATGTACGTTTTGATTGAAACATAACGCGAGCATGTGGGAGCGCTTTAAAATTTTTAAATTCCGAATTCTGCCTCAAGTTTGAATTCAATCGGCGCTAGTGTTGCCAGCTGCGTCGATTCATGTGGGACATTCGCCTCCGGCTTTAGAAAGCTACGTCGGTATTGATCACAAAGGCCTGATAGAAGTTCTTTTCAATCACAACTAAATTATTTGTAGTAACAATGTAATACTGTGTTACATTTTCTCTAGTTGGATATTGGAATACAAAAAAGAGAAAGAAATAGTTACAAAAGTAGAGTTGACATTTAAAGGTTTTGTTTTTAGGCGAGAATCCCACAATTTAAAACCTAATAGCTGGCCAACAACACATCCTAAGTCGAGGTGCAGTCGTTGAACTTCGAACCTGAAAAATAATTGTTCATTTTTGCGTCTGCGATTTTTCAGGCTCGATTTGAGCTGTGCGGCGGAGCGCGCGGGCGTAACGTAACCGACAGACTAAAAATTATTAAAAAAGCATAAATATAACATTTATATGGACCTATTTATTATTATAATAAAAAATCGGTTAAGTGCGAGTCGAACTCGCGTACCTACTCCTAGTGTTCCGAATCACCGAACGATATTTATTTGGTCAAAAACGAGATGTCAAGTCAAAGTCAAATAATTGTAATTGCATGGTGTTCTGGCCGTCTCAAGCTGTTGAGTACATTAATATTTTGCTCTCCTTGCTCCCTCTATTCTGCAACAGATGTAACGCGCCACATTTACATGCGGCGTGGACTGTTTGCTCACGGAAAATTAACTTTTCTAAGACGCCAACGCGAGGAAGACTATTCTGAACGGACTAAACATTTATCCTACTAGACCGGCCCGGGTACAACGGCCGCGGAGTCATTTCCGCTACTCACAATGGGTTATGAATAGTTTTCATCGCAGTCGTAATAACACTATCTAGGTACTAACTGGCCTAACCATCCCAATCCCTTATTATTCTTGATAGATACTGTCACAGGTGTAAATAGACAACAGCGGCTAGCACTGCAAACTCCAAGTTTAATCGCTATCTTATAGCCATAAAAAAACGCAATATCTTTTTTTATGGGATGTAAGCAAACGAGCTAGCAGCACAACCCATCCGCCGCCGCCCATGACCACAGTGACTGGCTTTGAACAAGACTCAAATAGGGACTGGGATGGTAAGTCCAGTTAACTGAGAGATTTAATATGATACATTGGGAACATTACTTGGTCAGCTTGTTAGTGGGCACGAGGACTGGGACTGCCAGTGATAGTGGGTTAGTCTTGTTAGCATTAGTCTAGTTAGGATGAGTTTCGTTTCAAGTCAGTTACAGATGCAACACCCTTGATAAATAAGGTGCATCTACAAGTGTAATTGGAAACCCCACATTAAAACAATTATATTATTGCACGATAGAAATGGTATCTAGCGAATGGCGATTCGACACTTCAAACGTTTTGCAACCTACGCGTATATATTTATCTTATACAAGGCGATTTAACTTAAAAATAAACGTATTTTTATAAGCTTCTGTCCGTGTTACACCTTACAGTCAGACGCGGCGGCGTGCCGGAATAGCGCGCTCCAGGCGCGACCCAGTTCTGTTCCTTTCATCCATTTGCGCTATCCCTGTTTGACATCGGAATCGTCTGGAGATACGAGATACGACTGCGCCTCTTCAAAGGATAAACAGGGCCTTGCTTCACGCGCCGCTTTCTCCAGCCTTGATGAACGCGTCAATTTCTTTGCTTTCACCTTTGACGGCTGAGCCGGGATCTGGATTCGGGTTCGGCTTTTTGTTTCATAGCCTGCTAAAGGGAATGGAAATTAAAGGGAAAAATGTGAATTTTATTCGGACTTCTCGGAACTTTCCTGTGATACTTATAGGTATATCTTAAACCTGAAACAAGAGAACCACTTGCCCCAATACTA
>DWTT01002164.1:0-10402 GCA_018250895.1 Carterocephalus mandan | reverse complement strand
CGTGCGATAGTCTCATAGGTGCTAGAGTCTATAGGGAACCAAAGAGGAATAAAGAATCTTACGTGCGATAGTCTCATTTAGGTGGTAGAGCCAATAGGGAACCATACAGGAAAAAATAAACCTATTTTTTCCATATAGAGTTCGTCGGGGTAGTAGCACCGCCCGCCACGGTACAAAGTACTATTTCTACCGTGTAATAAATGGTTTTAAAGCAATTGTGGTTCCGGTTGCAACGGTGTGGTTTCCAGTCTCTTCTTTAGACGCTTAGTCCGCAAGGGAAGCAACACATTTATGACTGACTTTGAACAAAACTCTAACTCTGAGATAGAAAGACAATGCTGCCAAATGCCTGTTTTTTTTAAATTTGATAAACTTAATTACTTATCTTTTCGAAGCCTCAGTATAGGCAGCCACCGTGGTCTCTAATTATTTATGCTGTCTAATTAAATTCTTGTATGATTGCGATCCTATTGATTATCCAAACCACGATGCTTGCATACGGTACACCATCAAAGGTGTGAGTGCCATTGGATATCAAAAATCCCATTGACTTCAAATACATGCCAAAATACATTCTATTCCCTCCCAATAGAATACAATATTCTGTGAGGTCAACAAACAATTTGTCCCAGTTTGTTCACGTGGAGATCCTTAACTGAATGGACATTCCATACGAATTCTATTCATCCTTACAATAAGCGAAAAACAAATATAAGTATGAAAAAAGCGGTTGAACCACAAAGCTCCTAATTGAGGCAGATGTGGCCCGAACCACGTGCCTTTGGCGCCTGAAGACAACTGTTACAGAATGTCTTATCTGCACCACAATGTCGTTCGAAAAATCAACTTTATCTGTTTGATATAAAGTTTAATTTACCCTGCATGATTATCAGATTAAAACGTATTCTAAAACCACTTTAAATCCTGAGCGAGAGAATTGAAATTTGATTGGGGCTTTGAAATTTGATCGCATGGATAAGATCAAAAGGAAGGTGCGATATGATCGGGTGTGTGTTTCATTGAGGGTGTCCTTCGAGGAAGGCGTATATGGGTCAATTCTATGGTCACCGTACTGTACACGCAGCTGCAATCCACCATAAAGGTGATCTTACCTGGAACAAAAAACGGATTATTAGGTTACGCAACGTTTACCTACTCATAGATACATATTCACAAAAACCAGTGTTATTGAAAAGCATTATTAAGACTTGACTCTCCAGTGGTACACATTTGAGAAGCATGATGTATTTTTTGTCATGAAAACCTTACTTGTAAGTAGATACCCGTGCCGAGCTTACGGCCCTAGTGTTCTGTGGCTTGTAGCTATTAAGGCTCTATCACCTAGGCTCATGTAATAGTATACAGATCGTAGGATCATGATTGTGTGCGGAACTACAGTTAAATCAAGACTAACCGCACAACATAAACACGTTCTTCAGGTAATTAAACCTTACAGATCGACTCATCCCATCTCTTAATGATGTGATTAGAGTCATGCAAAGATTTAATGGACAAAGAAACAAAGCTATTTTTAAAACCTCTATTTTGTGTTTTAATTATTAATGTTGCTAGGATCTGATTTTGTATAAAAACGAAAGTAGCTTAGAAAAGTCATCATCGATTGTAGGATAATAATATGATGATATGATGTGATATGAACGCCAATCATCGAGTACAGAGGTCAATAACTAACTTAATTCCATTTTATATTGCAAGCCTAGCGTTTAAAAGTCATTAAACGATTTCACTCTTGTTCACAGTAAAAATCATAAAAATTACTACTAATAAAAGCAATAATAAATTATCGTGAGCTCGGTACTGGCCAAGCGCACTTTTAACTACCATTTGCTCGTTATTACCTTATTGCGTTGGACATAAGGTAGTGTTCAGAGCCTTAGTTGAGTATTGCTTGACGTTGATATATAAGGTGATTGCTACCAACGGGATTTGCGTAATTCAGTCAATTAAACAACAGCTGATCCAAGCGAAACAGTCCCTGATATGTTATTATACAATGATATATTGGGTTTGATTACAGATTGAAGATTAAATTGTAAAAGTGTCATCACTAAAGTAATTTTAACAGAGTATAAAGTACTGAGACGACGCGGTAGCTGCCTTGTATATTTTGTATATTATAATTTATTGAAAAATTAACTTATTGGTGTAGCTAGTGCGTGCGACTGCTCAGCTAGAGATGCGAAGCTGGGTTCGATACCTGGATCGGGCAAAGTATTATTGGATTTCTGTTGGTACTACTCTTTCTACATCTTTTCCAGCTTTAAATTCCCACTGTAGTACCTCTGCCAAGGATTTTCGCAATTGTACGCATTACTACTGAACCTCTGCCTATCCCGTGGAGAAATACAAGCGTGATATTATGTTTTTTTTATATTATGTTAGACAAAATTGGTACGTCTGCTCTAGAACGCCACAGGAAATACAGGCGATGTTATATTCGATGGTATGACTCTTCTAAAGTGCTTTATCTCGCTCACTCACTGGCCTATCTCGCAGTTAATTAGCACAGATAACCAATCGCTTAACTATCACGCCATAGGGCCGTGTATCATGGCCAGCCCTGCCCATAACCAAGGACTGATTGAAATTTACGACCAGCGCGGCTCGCTTCCAATTGTAACAACATAGAAATTGTAGATTTGAGCATTTGCTAAAGGTTCGATTTAATATGATTCGTAAAAGGTACCCGGGACACCGTCAAACAGATTTAAGGCAATTGCATGTACAGCTTTGATATTTACATATAAAAATATTTCGCTACCCATATAACTTAAACCAAATTAGATCGCATCGCACAGGGCCGGTCGGAGTAGTGTTTAGGAGAGGCATATGTCCAGCAGTGGACTTCAAAAGGCTGATGGACGGATTGATGAATTTTCACGTTTTCCAATTAGTGCTAATGACGATTAATTTTTTTATAAAACAAACCAATACACGCAGTTTTTCCCCGAAGTAGGCAGAGCCACTTTTCAGCATTTATGTTTACATCCCATGCAATATTTGAGCCTTTTTTTTTAACGATGCGAAATGCCTTTACGCACGGAGTGTGGGACTCGCCGGCCTACTGCCGGAATACCCTCTAAAACCCATCGGGCACCATCCTCAGCGCTCCGGGAGGGCTATTGCCAAACGTCGAGCACAAATTCAGACTCCGATCTACAACTAGGAATATGAAGTTGGAGAACCAAATAATATTTTGCCCGACCCGGGAATCGAACCCAGGACCTCCAGCCTCCAGCTTAGCACCAGTTAGCTTAGCACCAGTTAACTTAGCACCAGATAACTTAGCACCAGATAACTTAGCTCCAGTCACACTTGCGACAACCAGACGCTCCAGATCGATTGCTGATGTCCGCGAAGATAAGAAGAGAAAACCATACGTTGGTGCGTTCAATCCTTGAACTAAAATATTTTGCTACTTTCTTTAGTCGTAACATATTATATTAGTTTCATTTAATTATTGATAAAATTCTTACTTAACATCATCCTAATTAGTATAATAAATTAATGTTCACAAGGCACCCCGTAGAGATCAGAACGTTTCGACCAATGTAGAGAAATGATCACATTAGTCGAATTATTAAACGTTTAATATTTAATTATGACGTTCTATTAGTAGGTTACTTATTAGTAGTGGTAACCCACTGAAGATTGCCAGAGCTCTAGAGACTACCTAAATCAATATAAAACGCTATTTTGGCTACCTTTGGATTCATGAATTCATTCAGGATGTATTATGTAATTTTCTGCAAGTAATATTATTTGGTAGAATCTTATTTTGCACCGTATTTATTCTTGTTCTGTTACTTTATTCTGTTGCGAAAACAGCCACGCTTCGAACTCTAGCTTTTAGAACTCATGTAAGTATGTGTTCCCCATTGGTATAGGTCATACGTGAAAATTGTATTAGCGTTACGTACGCTTTTACCGCCAAGATAAAAATAGATGTTAAATAAAATTAATCCAGTTAGGAATCGCGTATTCCTCAGATTAAAAAATAGGCTTCCAATGTAGTATTAATAATATAAGTACCAAAATGTCCCGTTCAAGGTATCCGTGCTCAACAAAAATTAAATAAATATTCATCGCAACCCCTCCTAAAATGTTTAATTTTAATTGTCAAATTCATTGGGCATGAGAAAGTGAACCCTATTTTATTTACCGACTTCGAAAAAAGGAGGGGTTCTATGTTCGACTGTTTGTATTTTTTTATAATTCAATCAATTCAAGTTTTCCACAGCGTCTATTTTCCAATGGCTAGCATCTATGTGATCGACAGAGTTAAGCAGTGAAGGGCGCAATCGGTTTACACACCCACAAAATACAAAGAAAACCAATTACAAATTACCAATTTATTCTATTCTATTCTATTGAAATTAAAATCTTTAACCATGTTTTCTCAAAAGGAGCAAAAGGGCAGAATAGTGAGACAAATAAATGGATGAAGTATTCATAGTTCAATAAAGAAACATTTTCAACAAAACAATTTAATTCAAATCTTTATTAATAAAATCACAACACCCTCATTGGTATCGAAAAAAAAAAAACAATATTTCATCATTTGAAAGAGTATAATAAACCAATAGTATCGACATCCCATAAATGTTACTATAACATTTATATGGTTCTGTAGAAGTCCTCCGAAATCATTATTTTATTAATTACGCCATATTATTTATATGCGGCAACAAATAACTCGACTACTTATAGAATACCGTGGTGTATAAAATATGTGGACATAATTCACTAAATCGAAATAGTTGGGACACACTGGTGGCTAGATTGCCAAGCCATCGCTGCAACGTTTGTCATCATGGGATCTTAAAACAATTTATATTTATTTGACTAATATAATTAATAATAGTAATGTTTATTTTATTTTTTTATAATATTAATTTGACTCTTACGGGTATTGGACAGGGTCTGTCACAGTTTTCAAAGGAAACAGCGGATTAATTAATCATTTGCTTTTTTGTATACATCAAAATAGTATCCCACAAACGTATTAAGTATTAAGATTTTCCATTTGTCTTGTTTTATTATATTATATTGTTTTAAACAAGACTTGGTTTTAGTATTAATGATCAAGTAAGAAATTTTATATGGAAAAACATTTCATCCACAAAAACACAGGTAGATATTGTATATAAATATACTTATTGTATATTTGGTACAGGTAGATATTGTATTGTAAATGGGATTATCTTTTACCGGATTATTGATCCTACTATAAAAAGTTATTAATAAGGTTGAATTATTTAATTATTCAAATTGTCTTTTATTCAGATTGTTAGGTACATAACAACTTATGTTATTCTTTAGACATTTCTAGAGCGTGCCACTCACTTTAGCTAAACAAATATTTGACTTGACTTTAACTTTGACTTTAATATAGTAAAATGCACGCCATTCTTCCAGCTCGTGTGAGCAACGTGTAACTTAATATCACAGCGTAGAGGTGTCCAAACCTCCTGCAGAGCGAGACAGGCGGCGTGTAATGTCGTATTTAACAGCACTCATTAGGACAGCGACACTCGAAAGTTTTCATTGAAATATTTATAATATTTTTTTGGGTTGAAACGACGAAAGTATTTACCGCTATTGGTATCAACACTACAATCTGTAGAAAACGGGATTCATCATCTAGTTCCCATTTTTTTCTATGACATACGTAATTCCTATGTTTTTGGTCAGAACGATTAGAGGAATTAGCTTGGAACTACGAAAAAACATTTCACAACACCACTTGATACATTATAACTATGAATTTTGATGTACAGAAACCTGGAGCGCTGTTAGACTATACTTTAGAAAGAAGTAGTTTTGACTAGTGGCAACAATTTTTTTCTGGTTTCTTAGGGCATGGTGAGCTACATTGATATCTTTGTATAACAGTCAAGGTTAAGCATCGTTGGAGGCCATTGCCTTCCAATATTTATGTTGATGACTCACACCAGTTCACACTGCCTCTTCAGAAAAACAACCCATACCTCTAATGGTTACTGAAATTTGTATTTAAAACATTTTTAATACAATTCCAATCAATACAATAGCATCGAACGAAACAAATGTTATGAAATCATATTTATTTTCAACGTCAAACAAAACATCTGTTTATATGAAGAGCGTCGTACGCCAGTTTATTTGTATTATAACCGTCGAAGGAAACTGTTTCTAAATCCGTAACACTTCGACCACACATGGGGACAGTATTACAGAATTGTAACACTGCAAAGCAGTAGGCTATGAGATATATTTAAGCTTAGATTTCATAGTGTTTAGATTGAATTGAGTTGAGTTATTAGACGAATGGAGATTTAAGCAAAGATTTTAGTTAGGTGTAGGTGTATAAATCAATTTATAGTGTAAAATAGATAATCCATACTAATATTATAAATGCGAAAGTAACTCTGTCTGTCTGTCTGTGTCGTTTTCACGCCAAAACTACTGAACCGATTTAAATTAAATTTGGTACACAGATAGTCTAGAGCCTGAGGAAGGACATAGGCTACTTTTTAATCTATTATTATGTCTAATTCCACGCGAGCGAAGCTGCGGGCGTCCACTAGTAATATATAAGTTAAAGTGCAAAACTCATTAAAACTATCAGTAAATGGATAATTTCACTGCGTTCGGCCACAGAATAATAGTACAAGTATTCGGCGTTGAGTATACACATAGGTAGATACACCATCCTTCAGTATGTGAATGTTCTATCACGGAAATTAAATATTTCACATGCGTATCGTACATATAACCATCTAACACGTGCGTTATATAAAAACATATGATTAAATAAAATTAACCATTACTAGTTGATTTGCTATAGTTGCTATTTTGGATAAAAGTTTAATAAACTCTCTTTACCTTCAACCTCAGACAGAGTTTAGATAGAGAAGATTTAGTTGTAGTTAAATTGACATTTTAATGTTATCATACTCGTATTATTATTATATTCTTCATTGTTTGTTCTTTCACTACAAACGTTAAAAACTAGCTTACTCTTCAAAATAAACCATAGTGTGTTTATTCAAGATTGAAATGGATGAAGGGAGTCAGATATTTATGTATAAAACATCTTGTTGAAATAACATTTGGAACGCTTCAGGAGAAATAGTTATTTATTCCTTGCAAGTCTATGAAAACTTGCATTGTAGTATGTAAGGCTTGTGTTTTTTTATTCATAGAATATATTATAATTGTAGCATCCCAATGGTTCAGGTCGATTCAATGTGGTCGACAGAGTTAAGCGCGGTCGGTTTGTGGCTGGATGACCGCTAGTGGCAAAATTTCATGGGCACTACCGTGCTTTAGAGGGCACTTTAAGCTGTCTGTCCCGGTTGTTTTGAATGGTGAAAACAGTCTTTAAGCCTTGTCGAAGACTTTCGGGTGGCTTGACAACATTCGACACTAGTTTGGCAACACCCCCACCAATCCGCATTGGAGCAGCATGGTTGAGTATACTCTAGACTTCCCGCAGCTGTATCTGTGGAGGAGACCCCCGTGCCTAGGAGTGGGAAATCCATGGTTTGTACTTTACAAAGGACTACTAGAAAGGTCAGGTTTACAAAGGTCACTTTTATTGCATATTAATGGTGATTTTACACGTAATTTTTCGCAATTACGTGCAGGAAACCGTTAAGTGATCCCATGTTTTAGAGGGCAAGTTATTCAGTTGCTTCTGGTTGTTATAGTAAGATAACGGTCGACAAGTCATGTCAGAAGCTTTGGACATCCAAAAACAAGGGTCACCACTAACCTTTAGGACCAACCGCACGGGAGCAGCCTTGTGGCTATAATCCTTATCAGTTGAGAGAAGTGACCCTGCAGTGGCCAAATACATTGTAGCGAGAATAACATATCCTAATATGGTATAATTTATGGTTAAAAAGCCAGGCTTTTCTGTATTATCACTGCATTGGTAACCACCCACCTCGTAAACCAGACATTAATAAAGTAGTCTAGACTATATAAATTTACCTCAACGATATATTCAACAGAGCTAGACTTATGACTGTTTCATTGCACCCTTCCACGTGTAATTTTTAATCCTTAAAGAACATTAAGCAATACATGTTTACACATTGTAGGTAATTAATTCCTGTCTTTGGTACTGGGTCTCACTGCGTAAGATAAGCGATGGAAATAATTAAAAGGATGTGATACTCGTACAAAATATGATCCAATAGGTCGACAATTAAACATATTAAGGTAAATCCATACTATCCATACTTAATATTATAAATGTGAAAGTAAATCTGTCTGTCCGTCTCGCTTTCACGCCAAAACTACTAAACCGATTTAAATGAAATTTAGTACACAGATATTCTAGATTCTAGAGCCTGCGAAAGGACATAGGCTACTTTTTAATTGGAAAAAAGTGTTGTAAAAAGTTGGATGAAAGGTTGTATGAAAATATTGTCATTTTCAGAACTAGAAGCATAAAATTTATATTTTAGGCTGTTGATTGATATAAATAAATATAGCATTCAAATTTTGTATAAATGTTACCCTTGAGGGTGTAAAATAAACTTAGGGGATAACACATTTACTGATTCATTACAAAGTGGAGCTAAAGTTAACGCGTTAAGAAGAATCTGTTTTTATGTCTAATTCCACGCGAGCGAAGCTGCGGGCGTCCACTAGTTAATAATAATTTTATCAATTAGTTTAATAAGTTAATTCACATCGATGAGCTGGACTGGTGACTTGAAGAAGACGACTAGACCACGAGAAGCTCTGATGAGGGCCTATTGACCAGGCTTCGAACTCCAAAGGCTTGTGGACGGACGGATATCCAGTAAACCATTTACAAGAAGGCATTTAATTAAATGCAGTTGTATTACAAAGAAGAAAGAAAAAGTAGAGGAACTGATGCTGGGGAGACCAGTACCTACTCGTTCAAAGGCTTATGACCATTTGCAATATGGCATTTAATTAAATGCAGTTCTATGACAAAGAAGAAAGTAAAATTGTTATAAAAATAGAATTCAGTAAATACATTACAGTTAATATAACAACAACAGTTACATTCCATCCATCCATCCTTCAGCGAAATGCAGCCTTATTCTGAAGTGTGAAAAATGCATCATTGTGAGCTGCTAAAGTAAACAGAAAACAAAATTGTTCTACCAACAAAAACCATAGATAATATTTAATCACAATACGGCCGTTGTTATTCAGGACGAAACAGGAAGCGTTTAAGCTTTTGCATATAATTCACAGTTTCATCTTTTGAAAGTAGGAATCAAAGGATAAGCGACCGGCATTTAATGTGAAAGTTAAAACAATATGGAAGAGCGATTTTGGAAGATATATGGCTGACATAATGTTCAACCATATGTCATCGATATGGTAGCTTACGAGTACGTAATTGAGTTTTTGTGTGAGCACTTGGTTTTTATTTGAGAGACTTTTTAAGCCACTCGAAGGCCTCCGACTAGGCATGAAGATTGCTATCTTACGATTGAAACCGGGACCAACGGCTTAACGTGCCCTCCTTGACACGGAAGCGCTCAAGAAATAAGCCACTAGCGGTCAGACATTCAACTGCAGGACAAGAGCGGTACCACGTAACAGTATCGATCAGTTGATATCATCTCAAATCGCGCGACCACGTATGCTTTTCAATCTCAGGACAAATTATACTGTAAAAAAATTGTTTTTTAAAAAGCTTTTACAACTTTTTTTATTTTTGTGCATTGTCATCGGAACTAAATATGTTTGCCGAATTTCAGCTCGATAGCTTCAGTGGAAGTGGGTGAAATATTGATTGCAAGATTCCAGGATATACATACATACATACTCGTACATACATACGAGTGAAGTTAAATAAAAGCTTTTAATAATAATAATAATAATAAACACGTCTCGTCTCGACCCAAAGCTCTCAGCTTAGCCATGGGGTTTCTACATTTCTAACACGATATAAGCTTAGCTATTGAAATGTTTATTCGTACACTATGTAACTACCGATATTTACCCACCGTGGATTTAGCTTCAAACGCATGACACATTCGCAAACTGCCTCGTGCGACCACGGGTGTCGGGAACTGAAACGTAATATGCTCTACATGTGGCACCGAGTATCATTTCATCATCACAACCCTTTCTTTGTCCCACTGTTGGGCACGGGTCTCCTCTCAGAATGAAGGGATTAGTCCGCCGCGCTGGCCAAGTGCGGATTGGCAGACTTCACATGCCTTCGAGAACATTGTGAAGAACTCTCAGTCATGCAGGTTTCCTCACGATGTACGTCGTGCACTCAGTGTACGCCGTGCCCGCCGCGGGCGCGTTCACTCCTTAAGAGGATATCACAAGCGAACAAGTCGACACTTTTTCCATACAAACGTAGTCCCCTGTTTCCTCCTAGGATAAAGAA